>QRFJ01001764.1:0-83284 GCA_006176705.1 Cocos nucifera
CTAAAGAGGTAATTCACATAGCCTTCTAGTCTAAATCATGAAAACAAAAATCAAATTCGCTGCTGCAGCAACATAATAATGTTTTAAAACTTAAGTCTACAGATGGTAATCGAAGAGGTATGTTCCCACGGCCATTTGCCAGCAACTCTTGCTCCATTATCAATGCATAGGATCATGTTCTCCATCCCTCAGCCTCCTTGCATTCCTCAGGACCCTGCGTGGATAGTGCATAGGTGGACACTAAAATCAGAGTCAAGCACCCAACTAGATGTAGAAGAAATCGTAAGGTTAGACTCAATAACGAGACATACTCAAAGGACTTTCCTTCTTGTTCTTCAGGGTCTAGGTAAGTAGCGGCAGTTATTGCTTCCAATGGCCATCGTTGTTGCATAAATACTTTTCTTTGCACAGCATCCTTTCTTCTTTAGCTCTGCCTTCTTCGTTTGGTCCTTCATCTTCTGCTTTTTTGCAGAACTTCTTTATTCTTTTCCAAAAGACTTTCTTTTGAAAGAAGATCCATTCATAGCCAATAACTGATTCTTTAGAACCTTTCATAAAGAGCTGCAGCTATGACCAGTATATTCATTAATTCGGCCAAAGAATTTTTGAAGTTTATGCCATGTTGGTAATTAAGATGAATTGGCCCATATGCATTCAGTCAAGGATTCGCGATAACATCGTTTTTGCAACCAAGTCCATCTTCACACCAAGTTTCTTCAAGCTCTTCCAAGTCTTTGATCTATCAAGATATCATCTTGGACTGACTGCCTTTCACGCATCTTTACCTTTAAAAAAGTTCATTTCGTTACTTGATATTATTGGCTGCGCGACTTTGTCTCACCAAACAATCTCCTGCAGGTGAGCAATATGACGAGCGAATCCCATATTTTCATGTTGGATTGGAGCTCATCAGACATCGAGCCCAATTATCGTATTACTCTTGTTTTATTATCTTTGTCTATCCATTTTTCCAGAGACGTCTCTGTCTAGGTGGACGAAATGGGCTGGTAAGGTGGAGGGTCTGGTTCCAAAATATGGGTTACTTCTTGAAAACCAAATAATTTTGTAGTTCTTTGAGCCATCTTTATAATTGGATTCGGTCAGTCTATGTGTGTTCAGGATACGTGCTTAATGGATTGGACGTAGACATTTTTCTGATAGAAAGTAAGACTTCTGGCATTAGTACTGTAATTATGACTTGACAATTTGTGAGATTTTATTTTTAAATAATTAGCTCTTCACTATTTTCTTTGGGTCCCTTACACCCTCTGTAGAGATGCAAAATCTCTACGATTTCAATGATTTTTAGTGGGCTGGTGTAGTCCACCAACTGACTCATCACCTCACTTATAGTTATGGTGATGGGTATTAGCTCAATGAGTGAAAAAACTTCTTGTTCAATGATTCTCTAATCATGGTGCACCCAAACTTGGTCTCTAATTCATGAATCTCACCATATCCGAATATGCATCCACTCTTAGTTAAGTCAGACCATCTTTGTACAGACTAGATTCCTAATTGATCTCTCACGTATCAAAATTTGAGCCCAACACATCCTCCAGCCCAATACGCATCCAATGCCTATGACATGTGTTCTTTTTTGTGATGCAACTGAGCACTATATCCAATCGAGTTAACAATCCAACCCCAGGAAGGCCGCACATCTACAATGGGGAAGACTCAGACATTAATCTTTTCTTAAGGGAATGATTCAGCATCTTCATTAAACTAGACTTATTATAGTCATAAACAATTATGACTAACCTAGTGGCATGGTTTTTAGCTCACGGGATTATTGACCACCTTAGATTCGAACTGAGTCACAGATATGGTCAAGGTAGTGAGATCGTGGAAGGGGGATATGCCATTAACTCGTACAAACTGCATTCAGGTCGAGTGCTCCTAATTAAAAACCAGTCGGTCGTATGTGCCAACTTAACCTTAGACACCAATTGTTAAGCTTAGAACCATGGGTTTGCCTATAATCCAGACTCTACCTTTGAGCCTTAATTAGGTCTTGCTTGATCGTGACTCGATCTTGAACCCAATACTTATCTATTAGTGGTCAATTAAGCATTGTTGGATCCCATCTAACAACTCTGATTTGGTTTGGGTCAACCGCTTAGTACCTAATTGAGCTACCAAGCCAAATTCGTTATTTGATATTATATCTTAGATAAAAAATTCTCAATTTTAGGACTTAATTAATATTTCATAATTTTATTTTTAATTAGTAGGGTTCATTAAAATAAAATATGTTATAATAAATCTTACGATTTCAGATCATAGGATTGACAGGAAGAAGATTTGGATTTCTTGACTTAAGATAACGCGAGCACCCCTACATGTCATAAGAACACCCCATCTGTTGAAAGAGCAGGGGCCTTAAACCCTTCTTCGTCTTATGACTGGATGGCTTAGAGAATGCCTTTAATCAGAACATGTAATACTACAAAATAGTTTTAGATCTATATCATATATCTCATTATAAATTAGATTTAATCATCGGCATATTTTGCATACATCCATGTTATCGATCATATTATGTTTCCAGATCTAATATATCTCATATAATCTAAAAAATTAGATTTAAATTATTATTATCAAATAAACTCTAACTAGTATAACTATGTAGAACATATTCTCAACTAGTCTAGACGCAGTGCACAATAATATTGATATGTTTAAAATTAAAATAATTTTTTATTTGCTTATTTTTTAATATTTTTTATAATTATATATCAAAAAATAGTAATAAATTTATCTAAAAAAATATATTTAAATCAAATTAAATTTAACATGCCAAGACTTCTATATAAAACTATTCTATTTTAGGAAAATAGTCATGCATATTTCTAATCTTTAAATCTAATCATTTAATTTTAATTTTTTTTAATTTTAGATCTGATCATATCTCATGTGACATCTAAAATACTTATTTTTTAATTAGAATAAATCTAAATCAGATCTAAACACTTTGAGCCTTGGCCTCTGGAATACCAGTTTGAGGAAAATTTTTTTTCGGACTAGGTTCGATTCGAAGATCAATCGGTCAAGAGATAATTATTTTAATTTTTTTTGATCTAATTTTAGATCTAAAATATTTTAAATCTAAATTCTTTTTATTATAATAAAAATAAAATTTAAATAATTAAATCAAATTTTATTTCTTGATGTAGGGTAAATCCTAATTACGTTTGATGATCCTGCATAAGCAGCGGACAGGTTTTGGATTTAGGCCACGTAAGTGCCTAGCTCTATCGGTATCCACTTGGCTGAATCTAGAGATCCTCTTATTCTCTTATCACGTTTCAAAAATTAGATCTGAATCTGAATTTGGAGGATCTTCAAAATACCTTTTCAAAGATTAGCAGGTTGTCCTTTCCAGCAGTGCAGCCTCTAGTTTTTTGTCGCCTTTTCTCTACCTGGATCGCACCAATGAAATCTTCAAAACTATTTTTGGGCATGGAGGGAGAGGGAGAAGATGGGCTGATGGAGGAGGGGAAGAGGCAGCCCTTGGGCATGGTATTCGTGTCACTCTTTGAGTTGGCGCAGGGTTCTTTTTATAGACTATGCGTGATCCAACTCCTTCTCCAAACCAATTCATTTAACTCGTTGCTGATATCAGTTCATATCTGATTGATGGAAACTGAGTCCCTTGGATTTATCCTTAGCATGGTGCCTATACCAGTTAAACTTGGTCTTTAGGAGGAGTTATTATGGGATCCAAAACGGAGATGAAGTTCTTGGTCCAACAGGGACTCCTGGATGCCTCCTGCTGGGGCGCAGCGCCACCTTGCATTCGCCCTCCTCCTTGCAGCATCTTGATAGGGTAAGGTCCCACCATCTCTCCAATAGGTGCATGACATAATGGACAAAAGTTAAAGTGTCAATGGTCACATTTAACCAGTCAAAGGTCAGCTTATGATCAAAGGTCAAAGGATGAGAAATGGCTAGGTGACCAAAAATGGAGGTGTTGGTGCAGAAATCCGTCACGCCGGGGGTCGCCGCACATTCGAGCGCTGGGCGCGCCGGGACCTGGCAAAACGAAGTCCCTCCGGAACCGGTGGGGTGGTGGCCACGGCAGGACCTCGAACGACGTCAGTTAGTTTCTGACACAACAGTAAGGAGTGCTCGCGATAGTTCCAGAGCTTGAGAGTGGAGGAGCTGAAGAGTCAAGAGCCAGAGAGCTTAGCCTAGTGTGTCGGGAGGGTCCTTGATATAGCGGAGTTGGTGACAACTGCAGCCGCGTGCTGCTGCCGCTCGAGGTCGGTGGAGTCAGTCTCATGGCGCCGCGTGCGCGCGGTTGGAGTGTACAGAGCCATCGCGCTGACATGTGGTCGCTATCGCCCGTGGGTGGATGCGATGGTTGCGGGCGACGAACTGATGGTGATGGTTTGCAGAGTTGGCTCATGAAGGGTAAAGGCCTTCGTCGTGTTGCCATTTTCGGAGGAGTTCAGGGCTCCTAGAGAGGAGATAGGAAGGGAGTTCGGCTCCGCATAGGCGAATCTGGGAGAGGTACAGCTAAGCCGTCGAGAAGAGTTCGCAACTGGAGAAAGCCGCGGCTCGCCGTCTGGGATTCGGCCGGGTTGACTTGGGCTGAGAGGCTGGAAACACATTGAGAGTTCGGTAGCAGCCTCGGTGGCCGAAGTTTGACGAGGCGACCGCTGAGGGTTCGGCCCAGTGACGACTGTGAGAGAAGTTCGGGCTCCTGATGGGACGCCTTTTTGGGGATTCTACTAAGCCCGTCGTGCTGGGAGTTCGGCCCGCTTAGAGGATTCATGAAAGCCGGCCGACGGGCTCGCAAGGGTCGGTCCGAAGGAGTTCGGCTGAACGGGCTCGGCCTGGGCCGGTCAAAGGAGTTTGGCCGATGGGTCGCGAAGGAGGCTCGGCCAGGGCTCGCGAGAGGACTTCTTTGAAGCCCGGCCGCCGGGGCTCGCCAAGGGTCGGTCCGAAGGAGTCGACTTGCACGGGCTCGCCTGGGGCCGGTCAGAGGAGTTCGACGTGAGGATCCGAAGGAGCTCGCCAGGGCTCGCTGGATACGGCCTCTAGGGGAGTTGGCCCGGCCCTCGTGCAGGGAGTTCGGCCTCTAGGCAGTATCGACCGTGGAAGTCCGAGTGAAGTCGGCTGCCAGGGCTCGCCATGGGGTCCGAAGGAGTATCGGCCGCGGGAAGTCCGGAAGGCCAAGGAGTTTCGGCTGCAACAGGCTCGCCTGGGGTCCGCAAGGAGTTCGACCGTCGGGAAGGTCCGAAGGAGTTTCGGCCCCCCCCCCCCCCCCCCCCCCCCCCCCCCTCCCCCCCCGCCCCATGGCGTCCTGGCGCTAAGCTCATTCAGCGGCTTACTGGGCTTGCATTGGTGAGGTTCGTGGCCGGCTTCGGCAGGAGCGGATTTTATTCCCAACGTCAGCCCCCCCACTCCCGGGTCAAAATTGAGGAAGGGAGTACCGAAACAGGCACTGCCGAAGTCTTCTTCCAGGCTCCGCTTTGTTTGACAGCTGAAGCTCGGGGAGAGTTCTCATCTTCCAGCCAATTATTGACGCCGAAGTTGAGCTGAGGCTTGGGGGAGGCTCATCCCTAGTCTTGTTTTGGAGTTGAAGTCGGGACTCTTCCAGCCGAAAATTAGTGAAGCCGACGTTGAGGCCGGAGTCCAATGTCGCCACCCCGTGGTCGGTCGGAGCGTGACATTGCCTTCGTCAACGAAGTCGATTCGGGGAGACCTCCTCTTTTGCAGTCAAGGTTTAATGATCGCTTTGGGGGAGATTCCCGCTCCCGCTGATGCTGTACCGAAGTTTGAAGCCGAGGTCTGGAAAGGAGGACCTCGTCTTCCGCAGTGAAGCTTGCCGTGACTCTGCGGGCTCGGCCTTGCGACCTTGCTCGCGTAGGACGAGGTTCTTCCTCTTATTCCCAACGGGTGCGGGCAACATGGGACCGTCGTCCTCGTTCTCTCCCCTTCCCGTCCTGGTGGATGGGGCCTTTGATTTGCTCACGCTTAGATGAGTCTCCTCCTGTTCCTAGCAGCTGTGGGCACATGGGGACGGTCGTCCTCGCTTCTCCCCCCATCCCGTCCTTTGTGGATGGGGCCTTCGACTTTGCTCACGCTAGGACGGGTTCTCCTCCTGTCCTAGCCGGCTGTTAGGGGGCAATGAGGACCGTCGTTCCTCGCTTCTCCCCGATCCCGTCCTTTCGCGAACGGGGCCTTTTGATTTGCTCGTGCTAGGACGAGTTCTCCTCCTGTCAGCCGGCTGTGGGGCACATTGAGGACGTCGTCCTCGCTTCTCCCCCATCCCGATCCTTTGTGGACGGGCCTTGGCACTTGCTCACGCTAGCGATTCTCCTCTGCTTCTAGCCGGGCATGTGGGGGCACATTGGGGACCGTCGCCTCGCTTTCTCCCCATCCGTCCTTTGTGGACGGGCCTTTCGACTTTGCTCACGCTAGGACGAGTTCTCTCCTTCCTAGCGGCTTGTGGGGCCATTGAGGACCGTCGTCCTCGCTTCCCCCATCCCGGTCCTTTGGCAACGGCGGCCTTTGACTTGCGCTCGTTTGCTAGGACGAGGTTTATCTCTCCTGTTCCTAGCGGCTGTGAGGGCATTTTCGCTCCCCTTTTTTTTTTTTTTTTCAGTGACCCTGAAACGATAGTGCTCGAGCAACAAGGTTTTATTGAGGGAAACTACTTGGTAGTACATTTCTCAGGTTTTCTTTGAGTATCCAAGGTCGGGGAAGCGCTAGTCCCCGAGCTCCTTTTAGGCGATAGGTACCAGGCGGATGACCTCTACCACTTCGTACGGACCTTCCCAATTTGGGACGAGCTTCCCTTGACTCTGGGGGCTGGGAGACGGCCTGCTCATCGCGAGCATAAAATCCCCAATTCTGAATGCCCTTGCATTTTGACTTTGGAATTGTAATACCGAGCCCTTCCGTTTGGTGGCGGCCATTCGGATTGTGGGCTGCCTCCCTCTTTTCTTCCAGAAGGTCGAGGTGGTTCTAGGTCCTGGGTTGAGCTTGCTCGTTGAAGCTCACGATTCGAGCGGATTGTGAGTATTGAGCCTCGATCGGATTGACGCCTCGGTGCCGAAGGCCAAGGCCGAAGGGCTGTCTCGCCGGTCGGTAACCTCTGCGTTGTCGTATGCCCAGAGAATCATGTAGAGTTCGTCTACCAGGCCCTTTGCCCTCGTCGAGCCTCGTCTTGAGGCCTTGCAGCGAGGGTTCCGATTGGTCACTTCGTCTTCCCCATTGGCTTGCGGATGAGCCACCGATGTGAAGTGGTGGGAGACGTTAGCCTTCGCAGAAACTCGGGCAAACCGGGCGTCCAGCGAACTGTCGCCCATTATCGGTTATGAGCAGTCGGGGCAGGACCGAACCGGCCAGATCAGCATCTTCCAGACGAAGTCCTGCACCTTGGCCTCGGTGATCTTCGCTAGTGGTCGCCCTCGACCCACTTGGTAAAGTAGTCGATCGCGACAGGGAGAACTTCCGTTTGTCCGGACGCTGTTGGGAAGGGGCGAGGATGTCCATCCCCCATGCACGAGGGCCAGGGTGCAGTGGAGCGGAGTGGAGTTACGGATGTCGGCTGCATTTGCACGGCTGGCGTCTTCTGGGCGGTCACACCTCTTCACGTATTCCGTGAATCACGAAGGATTAGGTCGGCCATGTAGTACCCATTGCCGAAGTAGGTCTTATGCGATAGGGGATCTGGGCTCCCGCGTGACTTCGCAGAGTCCTTCGTGGACATCCTGTAGCGCGATGGATGCCTCAGAGGGTCGAGCACCTCAGCAACGGGAGGGAGTACGACCTTTCTATTATAACCTGCCCATCGTACAAGACGTAGCGGAGAGCTTATCCTAGAGCTTCGAGCTTCTCTCGATCGTGAGGGAGGACCCCTCTTCGAGGTAGGCGATTAGACGGATCGATCCAGCTGGGCTCGAAGTCAGTTCCGCTGGACGCGGGAGGTTCCTCTTGTGGTTCGGGGCACTTCAGAGTTTCAGAAACACCTCTTTTGGTAGTCGGCCGGGGCAGATGGTGGCAACTTGGAGAGGAGGTCGGCCCTTGTATTCTACGATCCTTGGGATGTGCCGAATGTCGAAGCTCAGTCGAAGGCTGGTATTAAGTTCTTCACCTTCCCGAGGTAATCACCATGCTTCCTCCCGCGCCTCGTAGCTGCCGTCCGACCTGGACCGACCACCAACTGGAATCGTATAGACTTGAAGCCGACCACCTTCAATTCCCTGGCTATCTGCAGCCCGGCTTATCAGCGCTTCATACTTCGGCCCCATTGTTGGTTCGTGGGAACTCGAAACGCGCATGCGTACTCGGTGACGATCCCTCGGGCTAACCAGGACCAGCCCTGCGCGGCCCCAGCTAGAGTTGGATGAGCCATCCACATGCAGAACCCTAGGCCCTTCAAGAAGGTCGGCCCTTTCTTCAGGGAATTCTGACCGCCCAGCTCGGCTTCGTTGCGGGCCTGCGTCTCCCTCGTGATAGCGATGATAGTCTCGCTTGATTCAAGCTCGGCTTCAGCTGGTGCGGTGCATTCCAGCACGAAGTCTGCCAGTATCTGAGCCCTTGATCGATGGCCTGGGCCGGTAATTGATGTCGAACTCCGTGAGCTCGATCGCCCATTTGGCGATTCTTCCTGAAGCGTCTGCGCGGTGGAGGACGGCTCTTAATGGTTGGTCCGTGAGGACCGTGATGGTATGCTCCTGAAAGTAAGGTCGGAGCTTCCTGGCTGCGATCAGAAGACAGTAAATTAGTTTTTCTAACTTGGAGTACCTGGTCTCCGCGTCCCTCAAGGCTCGGCTCACGTAGTAGACTGGTTGTTGCGCCTTCGCATCTTCCCTGACCAGGACAGCCGCCAGGGCCATTGGAGAGACAGCTAGGTATAGGAGCAGCCCTTCTCCAGGTTCGGGCTTTGCCAGCAGTGGAGGCGCGCCGAGGTAGTTTTTAAGCTCTTCGAATGCCTGTTTGCACTCCGCTGTCCAGCAAAAATCTTTCGGTCGCCTGAGGACCTGGAAGAAAGGCAGGCACCGCTCGGCCGACCTTGAGACAAAGCGGTTCAAGGACGCCACCTTCCCAGCCAGGCGCTGAACTTCCTTAATTGTTTTCGGGGCAGTCATCTCCTGGATGGCTCGGATTTTCTCGGGATTTGCCTCGATTCCGCGTCTCGACACCATGAATCCTAAAAATTTTCCGGAGGTCACGCCGAAGGCGCATTTGGTCGGGTTCAACTTCATCTTGTGCCTCCTAAGCGCACCGAAAGTTTCTTCAAGGTCGGCGAGGTGGTCTGTCGAGGCTCGGCTTTTGACCAGCATGTCGTCCACGTACACCTCCATGTTGCGGCCGATCTGCCCCTTGAAGACCTTGTTGACCAAGCGCTGGTAGGTGGCTCCTGCATTCTTGAGTCCGAAAGGCATGACCCTGTAACAATAGAGACCTCGGTCAGTAATAAAGGTGGTCTTTTCTTCATCCTCGGGCGCCATGCGTATCTGGTTATAACCAGAAAATGCGTCCATAAAAGTGAGGAGCTCGTGGCCCGAGGTTGCGTCCACCAGCTGATCGATCCTCGGCAGGGGGTAGCTGTCCTTTGGGCAGGCTTTGTTCAGCTTCTTGAAGTCGACGCACATCCTCCATTTGTTGTTTGCTTTTTTGACGAGGACCACGTTCGAGACCCAGGTCGGATAGTTGACCTCCCGGATGAGTCCAGCTTCAAGGAGCTTATCCACTTCTTCGGCTACCGCCTTCTGTCTTTCTGGGGCTTGGCGGCGTAATTTTTCTCTGACGGGTCGGTGCCTTGGGTCGATGGCCAGCCGATGTTCTATGACATCGGCGTCGATCCCTGGTACATCCGCTGGGGCCCAGGCGAAGACGTCTGCATTCCTTCTGAGGAAAGCGACGAGCTGTCCCTTGACCTCGGCCGCTAGGTTGGAGCCGATCCGCACCTCATGCCCCGGGTCTCCATCGCGTAAGGACACAGGGACGAGGTCTTCCGCAGGTTCGCCCCGTTCTTCAGTGAGGTCGTCGCGGACGTCCAGTCCGTCAACAAGGCAAGGGTCGGGCCGGTCTCCCTCGCGCAGGGCGATTGAGTAGCAGTACTTTGCCAGGGCTTGGTCTCCTCTGACTTCGCCGACTCCATGGCTCGTCGGGAATTTCATCTTTAAGTAGTAGGTTGACACTACCGCCCGTAGCGCGTTAAGGCCTGGTCGCCCAAGGATTGCATTATAGGCGGACGGGGTCCTCACGACAAAAAAGTCGATCCGCGCCTTGGCCGATTTTGGGGATTGGCCCGCCGTCACCGCCAAAGTCACCATGCCTTCGACCGGAACGGCGTGTCCGGCAAATCCCACCAGGGGGGAATTTACAGGTCCTAAGCGGGTGTCAGGTAGGGACATTTTTAAGAAGGCATCGTAAAACAATATGTCCGCCGAACTTCCATTATCCACCAAAACGCGGCGTACATCATAATCAGCGACGTTTAAAGAGATTACAACCGCGTCGTTATGCGGAAATCTGATCCCCTGGGCGTCTGCCTCGGTGAAGGTCACGGGCTCCGAGGTCCTCTGCCTCTTTGCCGATCCCTCGGATTCGTCGGTCTTTCCCTGCTGCGGTCCTCCCGAGATGGTGTTAATGACGCCAAGAGACGGCCGGTCCTCCTGCCGATCTTCCCCAATCGGCGGCAACATTCTCGGCCGATCTTCCTGCTCTTTAGATCGTCTTCGCAGGAATCGGCCAAGCCTGCCCCGCCGGACCAGCTCCTCGATTTCGTCCTGGAGCTGGATGCACTCCTCGGTATCGTGACCGTGGTCACGGTGGTAAAGGCAGAACTTGTTGGGGTTGCGTTTTCTGGGATGGGAACGCATCCTCTCCGGCTCCGGAAGTCGTCCCTTGATCTCCAGCAGCACTTGAGCCTTCGGGGCGTTGAGGGGGGCGTAGCTGTGAAAACGCCGTCGGAGGGGAGAACCTCGGCGCGGGGAGGGACCTCGTCGCGAGGGAGAACCTCGGCGCCGGGGGGAACTTCGGCGTCGGGTGGGACTTCGGTGCCGAGGAGAACTTCGGCGCGCCCTTCCGTCGGTGGCTTCCCGCCCCCGAGCCTGAGGTGGAGTCCGGGCACGCCCGCGACCAGGGGGAGTTCGGGAACGCGGCCAGGCTTCGGTGCGCTTTCTTTCCTCGGCAGGCCTTCCCGCTCTGCCTACTCGTCGCTTGTCGCGAGCTTCACCATCCTTGGCCTCGAAAGCCTCTTCTGCCCGGGCATAGCTTTCGGCCCGAGCTAGCATGTCAGCGAAGTCCCTGGGATATTTCTTCTCCAGGGAAAACAGCAGGTCGTTCTTCTGAAGGCCGCCCTTGAGGGCGGCCATAGCAACTGATTGGTCCAGGTTCCGGACTTCCAGCGCGGCAGCGTTGAACCGGGTGACGTAAGCCCGGATGGGTTCCCCCTCTTTTTGCCTGATGGCCAACAAGGAATCCGAGCCTCTGCGCGGCCGTTTGCTGCTGACGAAGTGGGCCGCGAATTGTTGACTCATTTGGTCAAACGACAGGATGGTGCCCGGCTTAAGCGCCGAGTACCAATTCCTAGCCGCTCCCTTGAGGGTAGAAGGGAAAGCCCGACACAAAATGGCATCAGGGGCGCCATGGAGTAACATCGTCGTCCTGAAGGCCTCCAAATGGTCGACCGGGTCAGCGGTCCCATCGTAGCTTTCAAAATGCGGGAGCTTGAAGTTCGGTGGTACCTGTTCCTGCATAATTTTCTGTGAGAAGGGAGGATCAGTGCAAATATCGTTACCGCGGGAGGAAGGAGTATGACGAAGTTCTTCTATGCGCCGTCCCATCTCCATGAGCCTTTGGTCCAGGAAATCTTCGCGATCCTTAATCCTCAAGGTCTTCTCGCGGAAGGGGTGCGAAGCTTCTCCCTGGGTTGAGCCGCGGTCCGAGCAGGGGCTCTTTGCCGGCTGCCCTTCTCTCCCGAGGGCCGGAGGTTGGGTAGCCCACATCGGTCGCTCCTGGACTGGATTCCCGGGCTCCGGGGAACCCCGCGCCGGTCGAGTGGGCGCTGGACCTCGCGAATGCGTGGCTTGCACTGCCTGCACCGCCTCCGTAAGATCGCGGACCTGCTGGGCAAGCAGGTCGAACCGCTCCGCATCTACCGCGAGTACGGAGCGGGCCCGCGTCGCCGGGGCCGGAGTGGGAGCGGACGGACCCGAACGGGATCGGGCCGCGGAGGCTGCCGACCTCCGGGTCGAGGTTCTTCTGGGCATTTTTCTTTTCAGAAAAGGAATACTGAAGAGGGAGGAGAGAGATCCGGAGCAGGGGAGGGAAATCGTCGCCGAGCACTCCTTTAAGAACAAGGGAACCTCGAAGGTTCGGGCCCTTCCTAGCGCCAATCTGTTGGTGCAGAAATCCGTCGCCGCCGGAGGTCGCCGCAATCGAGGCCGCTGGGCGCCGCCGGGGACCTGCAAAACGAAGTCCCGTCCGGAACCGGTGGGGTGGTGGCTCCGGCAGGACCCTCCGACGGTCAAGTTAGTTTCCGACCAACAGTAATGGAGTGCTCGGAATGAGTTCCGGAGCTTAGAGATGTGGAGGAGAGCTTAGAGAGTCAAGAGTCCAGAGAGCTTAGCCTTAGTGTGTCGGGAGGGTCCTTTATATAGTGGAGCTTGATGGTGACAACTGCAGCCGCGTGCTGGCGGGCCGCTCGAGGTTCGGTGGAGTCAGTCTCACTGGCGCCGCGTGCGGCGGATGGAGGGTGACAGCCATCGCCGCCTGACAGTGGGTCGCTATCGCCCGCGGCGGACTGACCGATGGTGCGGCGGACTGACTGATGGTGATGGTTGCAGAGCTTGCCGAATGAAGGGATGAAGGCCTTCGTCGTGTGCCCATTTCGGAGGAGTTCGGGCTCCTGAAGAGGAAGATAGGAGGGAGTTCGGCTCCCATAGGCGTCTGGCGAGAGGTATGCAGCTAAGGCCCGTCCGCAGAAGAGTTCGGCTGCTGAGAAGCCGCGGCTCGGCCGTCTGGGATTCGGCCGGCTGTTGGACTTGGGCTGAGGCTTGGACACTTGAGAGTTCGGTAGGAGCTCGGTCGGCCGAAGTTTGATGAGGGCGACCGCTGAGGAGTTCGGCCCAGTGACGACTGCTGAGGAGTTCGGGCTCCTGAGTGGCGACCGCTTGGGGATTCTACTAAAGCCCGTCGGCTGAGGAGTTCGGCCGCTGAGAGGACTTCATTGAAGCTCGGCCGCACGGGCTCGCCAAGGGTCGGTCCGAAGGAGTTCGGCTGCACGGGCTCGCCTGGGGCCGGTCAGAAGGAGTTCGGCCGTGGGATCCGAAGGAGCTCGGCCAGGGCTCGCTGAGAGGACTTCTTTGAAGCCCGGCCGCACGGGCTCGCCAAGGGTCGGTCCGAAGGAGTTCGGCTGCACGGGCTCGCCTGGGGCCGGTCAGAAGGAGTTCGGCCGTGGGATCCGAAGGAGTCGGCCAGGGCTCGCTGATTCGGCCTCTAGGGAGTTCGGCCCGGACCTCGGTGCAGGGGAGTTCGGCCTCTAGGCAGTTCGGCCGTGGGAAGTCCGAAGGAGTTCGGCTGCACGGGCTCGCCTGGGGTCCGAAGGAGTTCGGCCGCGGGAAGTCCGAAGGAGTTCGGCTGCACGGGCTCGCCTGGGGTCGGTCCGAAGGAGTTCGGCCGCGGGAAGTCCGAAGGAGTTCGGCCTGGCGCCTGGCGCTGAAGCTCTTCAGCGGCTACTGGTTACATTGGGCTGAGCGTTGGGCCGGGCTTCGGCAGGAGCGGGATTTATCCCCAACAGTATTACTTCAAAATAAGAAACCTTTCTTGACAGGCTCAGTCAACCAATGGGTCTAAGCAAACTCTTGGTCATCAGGAAACTATTTATGATAGTAAAAGAAGAACGTTAGGTTCAATCGAGTGCTAGCATATTTTTTGAATCTAATTGAATCTCATTCAGATCAATTGAACTGGATCAGTTCAATTGATGATCACCAGATTCAAATCCTTTATTTGTGTGATCCAGTTAGGTTCAGTTCTGTATGGTAATGGGATATGTCATGATCTCTATCATCGACATCATCGAAACTTCTTTCGATGGATCAGAACTCTTCTGATTCGAATAGCTAGAATGATCGATCATCTAAATCATTCTAATTGCTTCCAAAATCCACCAGTGACACCTAGCAGTATATGGTGGCAACCCATCAGAGCTGAATGCGAATCTCTTGGTGCAGCTACCTATGTGATTAAGTTCTTCTATCTTGAGCCCCGATCAGATTAGGGTTAAGGTGAACTCATCAAACCCTAGTTTCTATCATATGATGTAATCATTCGATTCAGGTCCAATGTGAAAACCTAAATAGAAACTCTTTCTATTATTTCACTCTACCATGGCCATGGACTTCTGGACTTGATTCTTATGATCATCATAGGGCTGCTCCTCTACCACCGAGGTAGATAGATTCCATTTTGATGCAATCCAGTTCCTACAATGAACATGTTATAGCCAACATACACCTCAGGATTCCAAATGGCTAGGAGACCGAGTTATGGTGTAGTCAAACTATAACACCCTCAAGGTGAACTGTCGATGTACCTCAGGTCAAAGAATCAGACACACCATTGCAGCATCAAGTCAGTCATTGACGAAAAGGTAGACTTCTTAATGACTACTCGAGATGGTCACACTCGATGCCCTTGTTCTCTAACGAGTATCTGTACTCTCGCTCTGGTGTCTCCACACCGTAGACTCAAGACTCATCTACTAAAGAGAAGCGATTGTACACCAACCTTCTAGGTCAATCACCATCCTTGTGATGATCCTATGGTCGGGAGCTTTTTATGAGTTAATAATGATTATTCATGTCTTAAATTTTCAACTCTTGAAAATATGAGTTATCATTACTATTAACTCAAAGGATGTATCACAGACACTAATTACACATATGTGATAGAAAATAATCCATTTTATTGATTATAGTCAAAATTATAATTTTGCTCCTAGAAGTGTATTACAAGTGTCAGCCAATTCTGGCTTCTAGGGCACATAGATCTAATACAATGGATAGTCGATGTTCCATAATCTTGGCGTCAATCCTAAGCATATCTACCGAAACCCAGGCGAAGACATCGATATTCCTTCGTAAGAAGGCGATGAGCTGCTCCCGAACTTCATCTTCCAGATTGGAGCCAATTTGCACCATATGCTCCGCATTTTCTTCATTCAAGGGGATGGTCACAAGATCCTCCATGGGCTCATCTCGCTCTTTGGCAAAGTCATCGCGGACATCTAGCCCATCAATAGGATAAGGGTCGGACTGTGCCTCCTTTCATAGGGCAATTGAGTAGCAATGCCTTGTCAGAGCTTGATCTCCCTTGACCTCTCCGATCCTATAACTTGTCAGAAACTTTATCTTCAAATAATAAGTGGACACCATCACCCGAAGTGCATTTAAACCTGATCAACCGAGAATTATGTTGTAAGTGGAGGAAATTTTTACTACCAAAAATCCACCAGTGCTCTAGATTATTTTGGATATTGCCCGACAATCACAGCTAGAGTCATAACACCTTCCATTGGTACTACAGTGCCAGTGATGCCTACTAGGGGGAGTTTATTGGTCCAAGCTGACTATTAGATTTTTACATTTTGGAGAAAGCATCATAAAACAAGATATCAGCCAAACTTTCATTATCAACTAAGACGCGATGAACATCATAGTCCCCTATATTTAAAGAAATTATAATCGCATCATTATGCAGAAATTGTACTCCCTGAGCATCTACCTCAGTGAAGATTATGGATTCTTCAGTCCTCCATCTTTTCATTGATCCTCTAGATTTGCTGGCCTCTTTTATCGAAGTCCCCTAGAGATAGTGTTGATGATGCCGAGAGGCAGTCGATCTCCTTGTTATTCCTCCCTCATTGGTGGTTCAGGCTGTAGCAGTGCCCTTGGCCGATCTTCTCTTGCTTCATGTCGATGTCTGAGAAATCGATCCAACTGACCTCTTCTGATGAGCCTCTCAATCTTATCTTGGAGCTGAATGCATTCTTCAGTATCGTAGCCATGGTCACGATGGTAGAGATAGTATTTGTTAGGATTGCGCTTGCCAGAATGAGTACGTATCCTTTCTAACCTCGGTAGTTGCTTCTTGATCTCCATCGATACTTATATTTTTGGAACATTGAAGGGGGCATAGTTGTGAAACCTTCTGAGGGGAGAACTTCTTCGTGCCCTTCTATCGAGGCTTTTTTGACGACAAGCTCGAGAAGGAGTTTGGACTCACTTGCACTCATGGGGAGTCCGTGAGCATGGTCGAACTTCATTTAGCCCTCCATCAGCTATGGATTTATTAAATTCGTTCGTCTGCCACTCTCTTGTAGCTTTTTCATCCTTCAATTTGAAGGTTTCTTCAGCTCGGGCGTATCCTTCAACCTGAGTTAGCAGATCGGCAAAGTTTCTAGGATACTTCATTTTCAAGGAGAATAACAAATCATTCTTCTAAAGGCCGCCCTTGAGTGCGGCCATTGCAATAGACTGGTCTAGGTTTCAGATCTCTAATGTAGCAGCATTAAATTGGGTGACATAAGCCTGGATAGATTCTTCCTTCTTCTGCTTGATATGCATCAGAGAATCCAAACCTCGGTGTGGATGTCGGCTGCTGATAAAGTGAGCCATAAATTGATGGCTCATCTAGTCAAAGAAGAAGATCATATCCGACTTCAATATCGAGTATCAGTTTCTTGCTGCTTCCTTTAAGGTGGATGGAAAAGCTCGGCATAAGATCGCGTCTGGTGCACCATGAAGTAGCATCATGGTCCGGAAGGTCTCCAGGTGATCGATCAGATTAGAGGTTCTATCGTAGCTTTCAAATTAGAAAAGCTTGAAGTTTGGTGGAATGGGCTCTTGCATAATCCTCTAAGAAAAAGGAGGGTCAGTGCAAATATTATTATTATGTGAGGAGGGAGTATGATGGAGCTCTTTGATCCATTGGCTTATTTTTTGAAGTCTTTGATTCAGGAGATCTTCACGATCATTGATCTCCAGAGTTTTCTAATAGAATGGAGGCAAAGCTTCCTCCGGGATCGAATCATGGTCTGAGCAATTGCTCTCCACCCTCTGTTTCCTCTTTTCGGAGGTCATCGATCGGCTAGCTCAAGTTGGTCATCCCTCGACCAGATCATAAGGCTTCGAAAGAGCCTGCTCCAGTTGAATTAGCGTCGGAGTCTGCTGATGTATGGCCTACACCACCTCCATGAGACCATGAACCTACTGGACTAGTAGGTTGAACTGCTCTGCATCTACTATGGCTGTAGGTAGAGCTTGAGTTACCGAAGCTGGAGTGGGAACAGATAGATCTGAAAGGGATCTGACTGCAGAGGCCGTTGATTGCCAAGTTGAAGCTTTCTTGGGAGGCATTTTTTTTTCAAAAAAAACTCTAGAGAAGAAGAAGAGAGAACACTGTTGAGCACTTCTTTAAGATTAAGAAAATCTCAGAAATAGAGGACCCTTCCTTTAGTGTCAATTCTATTGGTGCAGAATCTGATTGACATCGGATCGAGCTGAAGTTGGAGAAGATGAGGTCATCGTCGGTGACCTACAAAATAAAGTTTCATCTGGAATCGATGGTGGTGGCTTCGACAGGATCCTCCGATTATCAAGTCAGCTCTTCTGGTCAATAGAAATGGAGTGCTCGAGTATGAATTTAGCAGAGTTTTGGGAAGGAGAAGAGAGATTAACCAAAATATATCTGGAGGGTCTCTTTTTATAGATGGAGCTTATCGTAATCGTTCGGTAGTAGGACACTCTAGGCCATGTGAAATTTATTATAGAGAGAGGTATCGCTCATAATAGATTGATAATGATAGTCATAACCATCTGATAGTGGGGTCACCTGTAGTAGACTGATAAATGACAGTCATAACCATCTGATAGTGGGGTTGTCTATAGTAGACTGATAAATGATAGTAATAACCATCCGATAGAAGCAGGCATTCAAAATTCGATTGAAGAAGAAGTTCGAAAGAAGTTTGGCTCTTGAAGGAATCCGACTGAAGGAGAAGTTCAAAAGAAGTTTGGCTCCTGAAGATATCTAATTGAAGGAGAAATTCGGAAGGAGTTCGGCTCTTGGAGGAATTCGATTGAAGAAGATGTTCAAAAGGAGTTCGACTCCTAAAGAAATCTGACTGCTGAAGGAGTTTGGCTCCTAGAGGAATCTGACTGAAGGAGATATCCGAAAGGAGTTTGGCTCCTAGAAAAATCCGACTGCTGAAGGAATCTAGAAGGAGTTTGACTTCGAAAGGAGTTCGACTTTGGAAGGAGTTCGGCTCCTTGAGGAATCCAACTGAAGAAAATATCAGGAAGAAGTTCGACACCTGAAGAAATTCGATTGTTGGAGGAATCTGAAAGGAGTTTGGCTCCTGGAGGAATCTGACTGAAGGAGATGTTCGAAAAGAGTTCGGCTCCTGAAGAAATCCAATTGAAGGAGAAATTTGGAAGGAGTTCGGCTCCTGGAGGAATTCAACTAAAGGAGGAATTTTAGAAGGAGTTTGGCTCCTAGAAAAATTCAACTAAAGAAGAAATCCAGAAGGAGTTCGGCTCCTGAAGGAATTCGACTAAAGAAGATGTCCGAAAGGAGTTTGGCTCCTAGAGAAATCCGACTGCTGGAAGAATTTGAAAGGAGTTCAGCTCTTGGAGGAATCCAACTGAAGGAGATATTCGAAAGGAGTTTGGCTCCTGAAGAAATTTGATTGAAGGAGAAATTCGGAAGAAGTTTGACTCCTAAAGAAATCTGACTGAAGGAGATATCCGAAAGGATTTCGGCTCTTGGAGAAATCCGACTACTGGAGGAATTCAGAAGGAGTTCGTCTCTTAAAGGAATTCGACTGAACGAGATGTCTGAAAGGAGTTCAGCTCCTAAAAGAATTTGACTGAAGGAGAAATCTGAAAGGAGTTCGGCTCCTAGAGGAATCCGACTGAAGGAGATATCTGGAAGGAGTTTGGCTCCTAGAGGAATCTGACTGAAGGAGATGTCCGGAAGGAGTTTGGCTCCTTGAGAAATTTGACTGAAGGGGATGTTCGGAAGGAGTTCGACTTTTGAAGGAATCTGACTAAAGAAGATGTCCGGAAGGAGTTCGACTCTTAGAGAAATCTGACTACTGGAGGAATCTAACTGATGGAGAAGCCTGGGAGTAGTTCGACTGAAGTTCGACCATTAGAGGGGTTTGGCTACTAAAGGAGTTCGGCCGCTAGAGGAGTTTGACTGAGGTTCGATCGCTGGAGGAAGAATTCTTGATCGAAGCTCTTTCATGATTGCCAGTTACATTAGGCTAAGTATCAGACTGGACTTCGATGGGAGCAGGGTTTATCCCCAACACTTACTATTCACACACTTTGTTATGTTGCTTGACTATCCATTAGGAACCTTTATATTCTCCAACACACGAAGAAATGTGGATCGTTTAGAGACATTCATAACATAGCATGCATGAGGGAGCCTCCACTATTCTCCCCCTATTGGCTCTGGATGGAGTGATCTCCTAATACCCTATTCTTTCAAGTCAAATCAAGAATTTAAGTCATCCTTAGTCTTATCTTTGATATTTAAGATTGTTGCCAATAGGAGCTCACACACATTCTTTTCAATATACATTACATCTAAGCAATGGTGTAATAAGTTTGTCTCCCAATATGGCAAGTCAAAGAAGATGCTCTTTTTCCTCCAATTAAAGTGTGTGTCATCTTCCTTTGATTAACACTTCTTCTTTTTACCACCAATCGGATCATCTTTTTCAAATTCAACACTGAGACCATCCAACTCTCTAAGTACATCATTTTCAGACATCCGGCTAGGCACCTCACCTTCTTCAATAGTGCCATCGAAGAAGCGTGCATCCCTTCTATATGGATGGTTTCGATGGAGGAAATGTCAATGCCCCATATAGCTAAAGCTCCTCCGATGTGTCAACCTTCTAGGCTGAGTATTTTTTTCACAAACCAGGCATGCTAGCTCACCTTTAGTGCTCCAACCCGACATTAGGGCATAGGCTGGAAAGTCATTTATTATCCACAAAGCACTGCGTGCATGGAGAATGACTTATTCAGCAAAGCATCAAAAGTTGGAACACCTTGAATGCTCCATAACTATTTCAGCTCAGCAATAAGAGGCTGCAAATAAACATCAATATCATTACCTACCTCCATCAGTCCAAGGATGAGCACTGTCATGAAAGCAAAGGATTTTTTCATATACATCCATGGTGGAAGGTTATAAACATGAATAAATACTGGCCATATACTATGGGCAGTATTCATATACTTGAATGGATTGAAATCATCTTACAACAAGCCTAACCTTACATTACATATCGCATGTGCGAAGTCAGGATGTAATTCATTAAACTTCTGCCATGCCTCTCCATTGATTGGATGCCTCAATGCATCATCTTTTGTTCGGTCCTCTTTATGCCATCTCATGTCTTTCGATATCCTTACCGACATAAACAACTTTTATAGTCTCGAAATCAAAGAAAAGTGCCATATCAACTTTTGAGGTACACAAGTCGATATGCCATCTTTATTCTATTTCCATCTTGACACACCGTACCTCATGCACTTATTTTGGTTAACATCCCCCTCCCAATAGAGCATGCAATCATTAGGACATGCATGTATCTTGGTGTAAACAAAGCCCAACTATTCAACAATCTTTGATTCCTCATAATTATTCTTTGGAATTTATATATCATCCTGAAGAATGTCCCCCAAAAGCTCTAATATGCAGTTCACTCCATTATTACTGAATCCATTGGAACTTTTTGCATGATATAATCCGATTAAGAACTTCAGCTTCACCATCTTTTCACATCTGAGATACAACGAAAAATTAGCATCCTTCATCAATTTGCGGACCTTCTCTGTATCCTCACTGTTTGTCATTCCACCAACCACAGGATCAGGCATGGACGTAAATGCACTATTATTATGGCCAACAAATGAAAAAATATCATGAATCATTTATTCCTCTCCTCTATCATATTGATCACCTCCTTGCAGTCTTCTCTCACCATGTTGGTCCCAATAAATTTTATAACTAGTTTTAAAGCTATAAATAGTGAGGTGATCATTTACATCTTGACGAGATAGCCACGATCCACCCATACACTTTTTACAAGGACATTGGATCAGTTCATGGTCCCCAAATTTCTCTATGGTAAAATCAAAAAAATTTTGAAGTCTAGCCTCATATTATGGTAAGAGCCTACTAAACTTCATCCATCCCTTATCCATTTTAAAAATGATGATACCATAATTAAATCATTTATAGAACTTAAATTATATACTAATGTATTATAAATAAATATGCAATAAATGCATCCTATCACCAACTAATAGGTAAAGATAGGTCCTATCCCATTCAGAAATTGCATTAATTCTATAGGTTCAATACAGTAATCAAACGATATACAACAGAGATCGAATAAAATTTTGGTAGCATTTCCTCTTAGTTCTCCCATGTAGGAAGAATAAAAGAAAAATACTATCTAAAATTTCATTCGAAATCCTTAGCATACCATTTGATTACTATAACTACCTATAGAATTATCTATAATTTTCAAACTATCCAAATTGGATAATCAATTGATCATTGTACATAATTCTTTCATCCATACAATTACATATAATTATACGGATGCCAGAGATTATGTACACTAATCAATTGACGGATCTATCGTTATGCAATGCAATAAACAAAAGCAATAAGATATAAACATCCAAAAAATGTTATCCAATAAATTCTACAACATGAATTATATTCATAAATAATTAAGGATGAGCAACAGTCATAGATCCGATCTCTTATGCAAACCTGGATGTTAATCTAGAAACTTGAAAGAAGAATGAAGTAGATGATGGTGACACCTTAGGGCTTAAAGTTGGAACCTTAGAGAGACATATCAAATTCTGTTCACACCCATCGAGCCGCTCACTCAGAAGTTGAGCCAGCTCCATGCCTGAGACAGCTGGCTCGGGTCCTCCCCCAGTTGGCTCGATCTCGATCCGAGCCAGCTTGATTGCGTATCCGAGCCAGCTCGGCTATGTACAATCCCATGTTCTTGGCTATCTCCATCCTTTCCTCATCTTTTCGACTGCCCATCTCCCACTCAATCTTCATTATCGGTGAGGTCAGACCCCCTCCCTGATCCCTCTCTTCCTCTCTTGATCTCCTTCTCTCCCTCTCTCGATCTCATCCCTCGTCGGCGAGGTCGGACCCCCTCCCTCCCTCTCTCCCTCTCTCGATCTCCCTCGCCAGCGATGGCGGCAAGGCCGAACCCCTCCCTCCCTCTCTCACTCTCTTGATCTCCCTCATCGGTGAGGCCGGACCCCCTCCCTCCCTCCCTCCCTCTCTCTCTCGGTCTCCCTCGTCGATGATGGCGGTGAGGCTGGACCCCATTCCTCCCTCTCTTCCTCTCCCTTTTTTAGTTTTGAATCTCGAAATCAGGTTTGGATACTCAAGATCCATTAAGGTCTGGGTCTGGTACTTTAAGTACAGATCCATTGGATATTCGGGTTCGGATCCGATACCAATAATTAAAATTGGGTCCGAATCTGAATATTCAGGTTTTGACCCGAACCCGACCCATTGATAGGTCTAGTCCAGTGATTAATAAATAATATTATAAAATTAAAATAAAAAAATATACCTACGACTATAGAGTGGAGGTTGCACCGAAAGCTTCGAGGGTCACCGGTGATGGCGCTGGAGGAAGATAATGACGCTAGAGGTAACCTACAAAATAATAGTAAGATAGTGAGATAGAGAAAAAAGAGAGAGAAAGAAGAAAGAGAGAGAGGGAGAGGGGGCCCGGAGGGGTGCCATGACGAGGAGGCCAGGGGATCGGAAGGGCAGGGGTGGGTGGCCGGGGATGGGGAGGGCGGGCGGCGATGGCCAGGGATGGGGAGGGCGGGGGGCGGGTGGTCGGGGAGGGCAAGGGGTGGGTGGTAGGGGGTGGGCGGCTAGGGATGGGGAGGGAAAGGGGTGGCGGTGGCGGTCGGGGATGGGGAGGGTGGGTGGCTGGGGATGGGGAGGGCAAGGGGCGGCGGCGGTCGGGTCGGGGATGTGGAGGGCGGGGGGCGAGCGGCGGCGACGATGGGGGATAGGGAGGGGCAGGCGGCCACAACCAGGGATGGGTGGAGTCTCACCAACAATGGAGAGGAGGTAAGAGAGAGACAGAGAGAGCATGCGCATGGAAGAAAAGAAAAATTAGAGAGTTTTAACCTAACCTATGGCAGTGGTTTTCGAACCGCTGCCATAGATCTATAATAGTAGTTTTTAGTAACCACTACCGTAGGTTGAAAATATTTTTTTTTAATTATTATATAATTTTAAAATTTAATGCTCATCTTCATCATTCATTATCTAAATAATTATCATTAGAGTATCGTCACAAAAGATCACCTCAATCCAGTGGTCCTAGCTTCATTGATCAGAAAAATTTGATTTCGATGATCATGAATGATGATGCGATGACTGATAGATAAAGACCTTCGATTAGTCCAAAAATCTGTAATGATGATCTCGATGATTTTTGTAGTATACTATCAAATTTTTACTTTAATCGAATATCATTATCATGGTCAATTTAGTATGGAATGAATTCGGCCGTTAAATTAGAAACAAGCGATCAAAGGGCTAAACGATATCTGATTATGAGATAATTTTTTAGTTAAATGATCTTTACTATAATTTTAATTATTTTATATGATGATGATAGTAAAATTCAAATCATTTTTTTATTAACTATTTATGTTAAGCAGATATTGCAAAAGCACGAATATATATATAACAACCAACGGAGTTTAAGAATGGTTATTAGGCGACATATAGTTTTAGATCATTCTTAATCTCACGAGTTGAATTTTATAATCACCACCATAAAAATGATTAAAGTAGTATCCAAGATCATTTATAAAAAAAATTATCTCATAATCAGACATCGTCTACCATCTGATCCTTTGATCACTCATTTATCATTTAACGATCGAAATTAATCTATACTAAATTGACTAAGATAACGATATCTGATTAAAGTGAAACTTTGACAGTACGCTACAAACATAACTAAGATTATTATTATAGATTTTTAGATCTATCAGAGGTCTCCATCTATCAAATTATTGCATCGTCATTCGTGATCGTCGAAATCAAATTTTTCTGATCGATGAAGCTAGGACTATCAGATCGAGATGATCTTTTACGATGATACTCTAATGATAATTATTTTGATAATAAATGATGAAGATGAGCATTAAATTTTAAAATTATATATTATTTAAAAAAAATATAAAAAAATATATATTACAGTAGTTACAAATAACTGCTGTCATAAATCAACATATAGTAATGGTTACAAAAAACCACTGCTATAGATCGGACATATGGCAGTGGTTACAAGGAACCGCTGCCATAGGTCGGACTATGACAGCGATTTGTTGTAACTACTGCTATAGGTCTAACCTTTAGCAGCGGTTTCTTGTAACCGCTATCGTAGACTCTATTGAAGTAGTTTTGAAAATCGCTGCCATAATATGCACTATCGACCTATGGCAGTGGTTTGTTGTAACTGCTGCTATAGGTCTGACCTTTAGTAGCGGTTTCTTATAACCGCTACCGTAGACTCTATTGAAGTAGTTTTGAAAATCGCCGACATAATATGCACTACCATAGCCTCTTTTTGTAGTAGTGTCAGCATGAAAATATCATTCTCAATTAGGAGAATGTCATCCACGTACAGTATGAGAAAGACAACAATGCTTTCTAATAAGTGGTAAAAATATACTAATAAAAATATTGAATTATAAAATAAATTAATCTATTTTTTTTAAAAATTAATATTTTTATTAATCTTATGTAAGAAAGAAGGCCATCAATATAAAGATCTTATTTTTCTAATTCAGATGAAATAAATTTTAGGCAAAATGGACTTCAAACGAGTCCGGAATTGAACTTCAAAAAAAGAAAAAACTTGGTCTGATTCAAATCAGTTCAAAAAAACTGGCTCAGCAGACCACCCGGTTCAACCACACTAGCAGACCGACCTGCTGATGCAGCACTGACGACAGGCTGATGTTAGCATTTTTTATGGTGCACGATCGACCGATTTGAGGGTACTTTGAAAATTTCACATGAAGCACGCTCTGATTAGCTGAAGAACGCAGCGGTCCATGCAACACCAGGCTCACGCATGGTCTATAGAGGATAATTTAGGAATTTTGTTTGATCCAACGAGCACCTTTCACTGGGATTTGATCGAATGGCCGACATGCATGCGTTGACGAACGGCATCCACAGCTTCCGATCGAGATCCAACGGCTGAGATTCATCCCGATGTTAAACTAAGATCAGAAGCCTTCTTTATGCGCAATCTGATGGCCTAGATTCAAACTAATGAGAGATCCGATGGCTAGCATGAATTCCGACTTGATCTGGAATATTTTAAAGGGTTTTTAAGTAATTTTTGGATCATTTGATCAACATCCAATGGTCAAAATCATCCAAAATCCTAATTTGAGTTGTTTTGAGAGTTCTGAACCTAATTTCAAGAGGATTTTGATGGAAAATCAATCTCTTAGCCTATAAAAATAGAGGACCTATTGTTGCCGTAGGGGAGGAAAGTCAGAGAGAAAAAAAAGAAAAAGAAAAAAGAAAAAAAGAGAGGAGAGAGGAGAGAGGTAGAAAGAGAAGAGAGATTTGTGAGAGAAAGAAAAGGGTTTTTAATATTTTTTTTCCTTCCAACAATCAGAATATTGATCAAGGAGCTTCTTCTTTTTCACCAAGTTCTCCACACCAAGAGTGACGGACAATCAATTTCAGCAATCAAATAGTCTAATTTTTTTTATATTTTTTATTTTATTTACTATTTTTGAACTTGTTATCATGAACTAAATTTTTTTTTATTAAGGCTAAAGTGTAGCCACTCTTTTGATGTAATATTCAATGTGATTTATTTTTAATTTTAAATTTGATTCATAAGGAGTATATAAATTTGATCTTAATGCTTTTAGATTACTGGCCATCTTCTAATTGATCTGATGAACATAGATATTACGGATCAAGTACATCTATGTTATTGCTTCTTAATTATATACCTTGTATTATGAATCAAATTAGAATTCATATGCATGCGAGAATTTTAGTGCGCTTTGGACGCAGCATATTTTAATTAGAGGGTTTCACAAAACTTAATACATTAATATTTATTTAAATTATACCTAGACCAAAGAATAATTAATAAATATTGATAGGTTTGCTATGTCTGGACCAAAGGGTAGTGAATAAATTAGGAAATTCCACCGTCACATGAAATAAAATTAATCTAATAATTTGAATATTGTATTGACTGAGTTGGTGAACCGATTGCCTTAGTAACATACTGTTCTTAAGTTTAAAATCCTAATAATTACACTCTCTCTATTTTCTTAAAATTTTTAATTATTTCTTTATTTTATTCTTTAATTTTTTATTCTTATAAATTGGTCTTCTAAATAAAGCATAGGAAAGAGCTTTTCAGTACTTATTTTTCAATCCTCTAGGGATGATACTCTACTCATTCACTTTATTACTTGATCGATTGGTGCACTTGCCATAGCTATAAATTAGCACGCATCAAGTTTTTGGCACCATTGCCAGGGATTGTGTCTAAAATAATATTAAAATTTTGATCCTAGCTTTACTTTAAAATTTTATTTTTAATTTTTATTATTATTTTATTTAAAATATATATATATATTTTAAGTGCATGATACATAATGGACATAGTAACTTACTATCTTTAGATTCAGAAATTGAAAGAACCATTAGAAGACTACAACAAGAAAGAAATATGGCAGCTGAAGATCCTAACGACATCAATCTAAACTTGGATATGGCGATCAAAGGACGACATGAAGCTATTCGACCAGTACATCATCCATTAAATGATTACATCACACCATCTATAGTCCGATGCAGCTTCGAGCATCAAGGAGACCGCCTTGTACGAGCAAACAACTTCAAAATAAAATCGATGATGATCCAGATGATTCAATCAACTGATCCAATTCAGTGGACACATGCATGATGATCCGAATGCCCATATTTCTAATTTTTTTGAACTTTGCGATACTTTTAAAATTAATGGGGGTGTCGGATGATGCTATTAGATTAAGGTTATTTCTTTTCTCTTTATGGGAACAAAGCTAAGAAGTTGGCTTCATTCTCTTCCTATAGGTTCTATCACAACTTGGGATGTCTTAGCCCAAAAAATTCTTAGCCAAGTACTTTCCACCTTCCAAGACTGCTAAGATGTGCAACGATATCACTTCTTTTATGCAGATGGACATGGAGACACTATATGAGGCTTGGGAGTGTTTCAAGAAATTATTGAAGAGATGTCCACATCATCAACTATCCGTATGGCTTCAGGTACAAACTTTCTATAATGGTTTATCTTCTACTAATCATTCTATGATTGATGCAGCAGCAGGAGGAACCATTAACCAAAAAATGGAGGAAGAAGCCTTTGATCTGATCGATGAGATGGCATCAAATAGCTATTAGTGGCAAATAGAACACATGATGCCAAAAAGACTAGCAGTTGTGCAGGGAGTAGATTGCGTGCCAACCTTACTAGCCAAAATTGTAGCCCTTAGAGCCGAAGTCAATAACTTAAAGGGAACATCTATGCATGTTTAGAGCATCACCTATGATCTATGTGGAGGAGGACATGATACGAGCAATTGCCAGACAGGTAATCCTTTTGCTAAAATAACTGATACAGCTAATTATGTTGGTAATTTTTTCAGACCGCAACAAAATAATCCCTACTGCAACACATACAATCAAGGGTGGAGGCAGCACCCAAATTTCTCATGGAGTAATCAAAATGCAGCACAACAGCCACCCTTGGAATTCCAAATACCTGAAAAGAAGTCCAACATGGAAGAGCTGATGGTCAAATTTATGCAAAACCAAGAAGCAACTATAAAAAATTTGGAAGCCAAACTTAGGCAGGACCAAACAGCAGCAATTCGAAACTTGGAGATGCAAATAGGTCAAATGGCTAAGATAATCTCCGAGAGATCTCAGGGATCCTTGCCAAGCAACACAGAGACCAATCCAAGGGAGCAAGTCAATGCTATCACCCTAAGAAGTGGTACAAAGCTGGAGGAGCCACATCAGAAGAAAGAGACTGAAGAGCCAACTACAAATAAGGAACCATCAACTAAAATTCGTCAGTCACCAAAACAACCAGCAGATGGATGGTCTCTAGGTATACGGTTTGCTCGATCCAAATGTGAAGCCCTACGTGCCGCCACTACCATTCCTAGAGAGACAAATACAGCATCCAGATAAGGAATTTTTTTCTAACTTTTTCAAAATTCTAAAGAATTTACATATTAATATTCCTTTTGTAGATGCTATTACTCAAATGCCCAGGTATGCCAAGTTTCTCAAAGAAAATCCTAACAAATAAGAAAAAGCTGAAGGAGCATGAGAGAATAAATTTGAATGAAGAATGCTCAGCAATACTTCAAAATAAATTACCACAGAAGCTAAAAGATCCAGGGAGTTTTACTATCCCTTGCATTATTGGTGATTGTAGTTTTGATAAAGTTTTATGTGATTTAGGAGCAAGTATTAATCTCATGCCTTTTTTCTATTTTCAGGAAGCTGGGTCTAGGAGAACCGAAAGCCTACCACTATTACTCTTCAATTAGCCGACAGATCCATCAAATATCCAAGAGGTATAGTGGAGGATGTCTTGGTAAAGGTAAACAAGTTTATTTTCTCTGTTGATTTTATTATTCTTGATATGAAAGAAGATTATGATGTACCCCTTATTTTAGGGAGACCCTTTTTAGCTACTGGAGGAGCTTTAATAGATGTTCAATAAGAAAAATTAATTCTTAGAGTCCAAGATGAACAAGTTACTTTTAATATTTTCAAAGATACTAAACATCCTGATGATAATCAAACTTATTTTCTAATTGATATTATTGATAATTCAGTATATAATAATTCTATAGAAAATAGGTTTGAGACTATAAAAGCTAGCAATGTCAAATTGAAAGAGGACTCGACCAAACATGAAAGTATTCTAATTGAAGTGGCGCCAGATTGATCTACTTTAGAACTCAAAGAAAGTCAAGCTGAAGACTATAAATCAGAACTACTAGATAGGTTGTTTCTTTTCTTTTTAGTTTTGATCATGTTTCTTTTCTTTTATTTTTCAGTAATTTATTGTTGCTCTTTTACTGCTTTGGTGTGTATTTTTAATTTTGTAGAGAAAAATCAATGAGAGCTCAAGCAAAATTTCAAAGCTCCAAAGAACCAGACTGAACCAAATCAGGTGTATTCCTTCCTATCCTTTATTGCAACCTTTATTTTTCTTTCTCCTTTAAGATAATGTAGAATAAGTTTAAAAAAAAAAAAAAACCATGTGTCAAGAAGAAAATCTTGAGCAAGATAGACTGGACAAGTGATAAAAGATAGAATTATTTGCTAATGAATGTAACGAGTTAAAGAAGTAGATTAGTTGGTCAACTTTTAGCAGCCTACTTAGGTCATTAAAAGACTATTAGCACTTCTAATTGCACATGCACACTAATAAGGCAAAGTAGGTATTGATTATAAGGCCAACTGAGGATTCAATTATCACTGAAAATTGATAATTAATATACATTCTAATCAAAGAAACTTGAATTTAAGGAAAGAGCTACCTGCATAAAAATAAAGTGCAAAAGATAGAGTATGTGTGGATTGCCCAAAGCCTAGTAACTGGATCTCTGCACCTAGGTCAAGTGTAAAAATTCACGTAAAATGGTGAAGGAAAGGCCAGGATGCTCAGCACAAAAAAAAAAAAAAAGGCAGTGTGAAAGCTACCTTAATTCATGAGTATAAAATTGAGAATGTATAGAAAATTGACCAAAATAGGTGATAAGAGAGGATACTTTTGTTCTTTTAATTTAATACTAAAATGCTAAAGTTAGTCATCACAAATACAAGTGCTATAAATCTTTGATGTACTCTAAGAAAGTTTTTAATTGAATTGACTAAAAAATTTGCTTCTGAAGCTCAATAATTAATTAGCAGTATTTTCTAAACTTTTTGACCTTTAGTCCTAGATTTTATCTTTGTGATAGATAATCTTATTAAAACATGGTATTAAATAAAATATTGCTAAGGGACTAGCAATGACTAAGTTGAGGGATGTGATAAGTGATAAAAATATACTAATAAAAGTATTATATTATAAAATAAATTAATCTATTTTTTAAAAAATTAATACTTTTATTAATTTTATGTAGGAAAGAAAGCCACCAATATGAAGATCTTATTTTTCTGATTCAGATGAAATAAATTTCAAGCAAAATAGACTTCAAACGAGCATAGAATTGAATTTCAAAAAAAAAAAAACTTGATCCAGTTCAAATCGGTTCAGAAAAATTGGCTCAGCAGACTGCCCAGTTCGACCACACCAGCAGACCGACCTGCTAACACAGCGCTGATGATAGACTGACGTCAGCATTTTTCACAGCACACGATGGACCGACTTAAGGGTATTTTGGAAATTTCACATGAAGAAGCGTGCTCCGATTGGCTGAAGAACGCAGCGGTCCATGCAACACCGGGCTCGTGCATGGTCTATAGAGGATAATTTGAGAATTTTGTTTGATCCGACGGACGCCTTTCACTGAGATTTGATTGGATGGCCGACACACATGCCCCGATGAATGGCATCCGCAGCTTCCAATCGAGATCCAACGGTTGAGATTCATTCCGACATTAAACTAACATCAGAAGCCTTCTTTGTGCGCGATCTGACGGCCCAGATTCAATCTAATGAGAGATCCGATGGCTAGCATGAATTTCGACTTGATCTGGGATATTTTAAAGGATTTTTAAGTAATTTTTGTACCATTTGATCATCATCCAACGGTCAAAATCATCCAGAATCCTAATTTGAGTTATTTTGAGAGTTCTAAACCTAATTTCAAGAGGATTTTGGTGGGAAATAAATCTCTTAGCCTATAAAAATAGAGGACCTGCTGTTGCCATAGGGGAGAGAAGTCAGAGAGAAAAAAAAAAAGAGAAAGAGAGTCAGAGAAATCAAAAAAAAAGAGAAAGAAAGGAGAGAGGTAGAAAGAGAAGGGAGATTTGTGAGAGAAAGAGAAGGGTTTTTAATTTTTTTTTTCTTCCGACAGTCAGAATATTGATCAAAGAACTTCTTCTTCTTCACCAAGTTCTCCACACCAAGAGCGACGGATAATCAATTTCAGTAATCAAACAATCTAATTTTTTTATACTTTTTATTTTATTTATTATTTTTGAACTTATTATCATGAACTAAATTTTTTTTACTAAGGCTAAGGTATAGCCACTCTTTTGATGCAATATTTAGTATGATTTATTTTTAATTTTAAATTTTATTCATAAGGAGTATATAAATCTGATCTTAATGCTTTTAGATTATTGGTCATCTTCTAATTGATCTGATGAACATAGATGTTATGGACCAAGTACATCTATGTTATTGCTTCTTGATTATATACCTTGTATTATGAATCAAATTAGAATTCATATGCATGCGGAAATTTTAGTACGCTTTGGATGCAACGTATTTTAATTAAAGGATTTCACAAAACTTAATGCATTAATATTTATTTAAATTACATCTGGACCAAAGGGTAATTAATAAATATTGATAGTTTTGCTATGCCTGGACCAAAGGATAGTGAATAAATTAGGAGATTCCATCATCACATAAAATAAAATTAATCTAATAACCTGAATATTGTATTGACTGAGTTGGTTAACCGATTTTCTTAGTAACACATTGCTCTTAAGTTTAAAACCCTAATAATTACACTCTCTCTATTCTCTTAAAATTTTTAATTATTTTTTTATTTTATTCTTTAATTTTTTATTCTCATAAATCGGTCTTCTAAATAAAGTATAGAAAAGAGCTTTTTAGTACTTATTTTTCAATCCTCTAGGGACTATACTCTACTCATTCACTTTATTACTTGATTGATTGGTGTACTTACCATAGCTATAAATTAGCAAGTGCACCAGTCGATCAAGTAATAAAGTGAATGAGTAGAGTATCATTCCTAAAAGATTGGAAAATAAGTACTGAAAAGCTCTTTTCTATGCTTTATTTAGAAGACCGATTTATGAGAATAAAAAATTAAAAAATAAAATAAAAAAATAATTAAAAATTTTAAGAAAATAGAGAGAGTGTAATTATTAGGGTTTTAAACTTAAGAGCAATATGTTACTAAGGTAATTGGTTCACCAACTTAGTCAATACAATATTCAGATTATTAGATTAATTTTATTTTATGTGACGATGGAATCTCCTAATTTATTCACTATCCTTTGGCTCAGGCATAGCAAAACTATCAATATTTATTAATTATCCTTTAGTCTAGATGTAATTTAAATAAATATTAATGCATTAAGTTTTGTGAAACCCTCTAATTAAAATATATTAAGTCCAAAGCGCACTAAAATTCTTGCATGCATATGAATTCTAATTTGATTCATAATACAAGGTATATAATCAAGAAGCAATAACATAGATGTACTTGATTCGTAACATCTATGTTCATCAGATCAATTAGAAGATGGCCAATAATCTAAAAGCATTAAGATCAAATTTATATACTCCTCATGAATAAAATTTAAAATTAAAAATAAATCATACTGAATATTATATCAAAAGAGTGGCTACACCTTAGTCTAAGTAAAAGAAAATTTAGTTCATGATAACAAGTTCAAAAATAGCAAATAAAATAAAAAGTATAAAAAAAATAGACTGTTTGATTGCTGAAATTGATTGTCCGTCGCTCTTGGTGTGGAGAACTTGGTGAAGAAGAAGAAGCTCCTTGATCAATATTCTAATTGTCGAAAGAAAAAAAAATTAAAAATCATTTTCTTTCTCTCACAAATCTCTTTTCTCTTTCTACCTCTCTCCTCTCTTTTTCTTTTTTCTTTTTATTTCTCTGACTCTCTTTCTCTTTTTTTTTCTCTCTGACTTCTCTCCCTTATGGCAACAGCAGGTCCTCTATTTTTATAGGCTAAGAGATTTATTTCCCACCAAAATCCTCTTGAAATTAGGTTTAGAACTCTCAAAACAACTCAAATTACGATTCTGGATGATTTTGACCATTGGATGTTGATCAAATGATCCAAAAATCACTTAAAAACCCTTTAAAATATCCCAGTTCAAGTCAGAATTCATGCTAGTCGTCGGATCTCTCATTAGAATGAATCTAGACCATCAGATCGCACATAAAGAAGGCTTCTGATCTTAGTTTAATGTCGGGATGAATCTCAGCCATTGGATCTCGATCGAAAGCTATGGATGCCATTCGTCAGTGCATGCGTGTCAGCCGTCCGATCAAATCCTAGTGAAAGGTGCCCATCAAATCAAACAAAATTCCTAAATTACCCTCTGTAGACCATGCACGAGCCCAGTGTTGCATGGACTGCCGCGTTCTTCAGCCAATCGGAGCGCGCTTCTTCATGTGAAATTTTCGAAATGCCCTCAAGTCGGTCCATCATGCATCGTGAAAAATGTTGACGTCAGTCTGCCGTCAGCACTGCATCAGTGAGTCAGTCTGCTGGTGCCATCAAACTGGACGATCTGCTGAGCCAATTTTTCTAAATCGGTTTGAACCAGATCGGGTTTTTTTTTTTTTTTTTTGAAATTCAATTTTGGGCTCGTTTGAAGTTCATTTTGCCTAAAATTTATTTCATCTGAATCAGAAAAATAAGATCTTCATATTGGTGGCCTTCTTTTCTATATAAGATTAATAAAAATATCAATTTTTAAAGAAATAGATTAATTTATTTTATAATTTAATACTTTTATTAGTATATTTTTACCACTTATCACACTCCCCAACTTAGTCATTGCTAGTCCCTAGTAATGTTTATTTAATACCAGTTTTTCAAATAAGATTATCTATCAATATAAGATAAATCTAGGACTAAAAGGTCAAAAAATTTAAGAAAATAATCTGCTAATTAGCATTGAGCTTCAGAAGCAAATTTTTTTAGTCAATTTAATTAAAAACTTTCTTAAAGTACGTCAAAGATCTATAGCACTTGTGTTCGTGATGACTAACTTTAGCATTTCAGAATTAAATTAAAAGAATAAAAGTATCCTCCTTATCACCTATTTTGGTCAATTTTCTATGCATTCTCAATTTTATACTCATGAATTAAGGTAGCTTTCACACTGTCCTTTTTTTTTTTTTTTATGCTGAGCATCCTGGCTTTTTCTTCACCATTTTACGTGAATTTCTATACTTGACCTAAGTGCAGAGATCCAGTTACTAGGCTTTGGGCAATCCACATTATACTCTATCTTTTGCACTTTATTTTTAGGCAGGTAGCCTTTCCTTAAATTTAAGTTTTTTTTGATTAGAAATGTATATTAATTATCAATTTTTCAATGATAATTGAATCTCAGTTGGCCTTATAATCAATACCTACTTTGCCTTGTTAGTGTGCATGTGCAATTAGAAGTGCTAATAGTCTTTTAATGACTAAGTAGCTGCTAAAAGTTGACCAACTAATCTACTTCTTTACTCGTTAAATTCATTAGCAAACAATTCTATCTTTTATCACTTACCAGTCTATCTTGCTCAAGATTTTCTTCTTGACACATGTTTTTTCTTTTTTTAACTTATTCTACATTATCTTAAAGGAGAAAGAAAAATAAGGTTGCAATAAAGGATAGGAAAGGAATACATCATGATTTGGTTCAATCTAGTTCTTTGGAGCTTTGAAATTTTGCTTGAGCTCTCATTGATTTTTCTCTGCAAAATTGAAAATACATACCAAAGTAGTAAAATAGCAACACATAAATTACTGAAAAATAAAAATGAAAACATTGATCAAAAACTAAAAAAGAAAAAGACAACTACTAGTAGTTCTGATTTATAGTCTTCAGCTGACTTTCTTTGATTCTAAAGTAGATCTATCTGGCCACTTCAATTGAAACTTTCATATTTGTCGAGTCCTCTTTCATTTGACATTGCTAGGCTTTTAATAGTCTCAAACCTATTTTCTACAGAGATTATTATATAACTGAATTATCAATAATATCAATTAGAAAATAAGTTGATTATCATCAGGATGTTTAGTATCTTTGAAAATTTAAAAGATAACTTATTCACTTGGACTCTAAGAATTAATTTTTCTTTATTGAACATCTATTAAAGTTCCTTCAGTAGTAAAAAGGGTCTTCCTAAAAAAGGGGTACATCATAAATCTTCTTTCATTATCAAAGAATAATTAAAATCAACAGAAAAAAAAACTTGTTTACCTTTACCAAGATATCCTCTACTAATACCTCTTGGGATATTTGATGGATCTGTCGGCTAATTGAAGAGTAATAGTGGTAGGCTTCGATTCTCCTTAGACCCGGCTTCCTGAAAATAGAAAAAGGTATGAGATTAATACTGTTCTCCTAAATCACATAAAACTTTATCAAGACTACAATCACCAATAATGCAAGGGATAGTAAAACTCTTTCTAGATCTTTTAGCTTTTGTGTAATTTATTTTGAAGTATTATGAGCATTCTCATTTCAAATTTATTCTCTCATGCTCCTCAGCTTTTTTTCTTATTATTAGAATTTTTTTTGAAAAAACTTGGCATACTTGGGCATTTGAGTAATAGCATCTAAAAAGGAATATTAATATATAAATTCTTTAGAATCTGAAAAGTTAGAAAATTCCTTATCTGGATGCTGTATTTGTCTCTCTAGGAATGATAGTGGCGCACGTAGGGTCACCTTTGAAGATCGACAAACCATATACCTAGAGACCATCCATCTGCTGGTTGTTTTTGGTGACTGAGGATTTTAGTTGATGGTTCCTTATTTGTAGTTGGCTCTTCAGTCTCTTTCTTCTGATGTGGCTCCTCCAGCTTTGTACCACTTCTTAGGGTGATAGCATTGACTTGCTCCCTTGGATTGGTCTCTGTGTTGCTTGGCAAGGATCTCTAAGATCTTTCGAAGATTATCTTAGCCATTTGACCTATTTGCATCTCCAAGTTTTGAATGGCTGCTGTTTGATCCTGCCTAAGTTTGGCTTCCAAATTTTTTATAGTTGCTTTTTGGTTTTGCACGAATTTGACCATCAGCTCTTCCATGTTGGACTTCTTTGTGCTGCATTTTGATTACTCCATGAGAAATTTGGGTGCTGCTGTTAGATATATGTGTCATAAAAGCCAGAATTGGCTGACACTTGTAATACACTTCTAGGGGCAAAATTATAATTTTGACTAAAATTAATAAAATGGGTTATTTTCTATCACATATATGTATTTAGTGTCTGTGATGCATCCTTTGAGTTAATGGCAATGATAATTCATATTTTCAAGAGTTGAAAATTTAAGACATGAATAATCATTATTAACTCATAAAATGCTCCGACCATAGGATCATCACGAGGATGGTGATTGATCCGGAAGGTTGGTGTACAATCGCTTCTCTTTAGTAGATGAGTCTTGAGTCTACGGTGTGGAGACACCGGAGCGAGAGTACAGGTACTCGTTAGAGAACGAGGGCACTGAGCGTGACCATCTCGAGTAGTCATTAGGGAGTCTACCTTCTCGTCAATGACTGACTCGATGCTGCAGTAGTGTGTCTGGTTCTTTGACCTGAGATGCATCGGCAGTTCACCTTGAGGGTGTTATAGTTTGACTACACCATTACTCGGTCTCCTAGCCATATGGAACCCTGAGGTGTATGTTGGCTATAGCATGTTCATTGTAGGAACTGGATAGCATCAAGATGGAATCTATCTACCTCGGTGGTAGAGGAGCAGCCCTATGATGATCATGAGAATCAAGTCCAGAAGTCCATGGCCATGGCAGAGTGAAATAATAGAAAGAGTTTCTATTTAGATTTTCACATTGGACTTGAATCGAATGATTACATCATATGACAGAGACTAGGGTTTGACGAGTTCACCTTAACCCTAATCTGATCGGGGCTCAAGATAGAAGAACTTAATCACACAGGTAGCTGCACCAAGAGGTTCGCATTCAGCTCTGATGGGTTGCCACCATATACTGCTAGGTGTCACTGGTGGATTTTGGGAGCAATTAGAATGATTTAGATGATCGATCATTCTAGCTGTTCGAATCAGAAGAGTTCTGATCCATCGAAAGGAGTTTCGATGATGTCGATGATAGAGATCATGACATATCCCATTACCATACAGAACTGAACCTAACTGGGTCACACAAACAAGGGTTTGAATCTGGTGATCATCAATTGAACTGATCTAGTTCAATTGATCTGAATGAGATTCAATTAGGTTCAAGAAAATCGTGCTAGCACTCGATTGAACCTAACGTTCTTCTTTTACTATCATAAATAAGTTGTCCTGACTGAGCCAAAGGAGTTTGTGCTCAATCAGAGGCCTTCATATGGTCTTGACTGGAGGTTGTCCAAGTCAGAAAAGGTTGTCTTATTTTGTAAGACATTACCTGCCATTTTTGGTCACCTGCCATTTCTTGTTCTTTGACTTTGGTCAAAAGTCTACCTTTGACTGGTCAAATGTTGACCATTGACACTTTGACTTTTGTCCACATGTCATGCACCTATTGGAGAGCTGGTGGGGGCCTGTCCCCCTACCAGAACCTGGCAAGGAGGAGGGCGCACGCCACCCTAGGCGTGTGCCCAAGTTGGAGGCGCCTAGGAGTCCCTGTTGGACAAGGGACTCCATCTCCTTTTTGGATTCCAATTAGAGTTCTCCTAAGAACCAACTTTGACTGGTCTTAGGCACCCTCTAAGGAGGAATCCAGGGGACTCTATTCCCACCAATCAGATTTAGATCTGATTTCACAAAGAGTTGTGATTGGTTGGGAAGAAGAGGAGTTGGATCACAGACAGTCTATAAATAAGACCCTGCGCCCAACTCAGATTGTGATTGGAATTGAAAATCCCATGCCCCAAGGCTGCCTCTCCCCTCTTCCTCCATGCCAAACCCACCTTCTCCCTCTCCTCTCCACGTCCAAAAGGAGTTTTGGACCTTGGTTGGTGCGATCCAGATCAAGAGAAAGGCGATCAAAAGCTAGAAGGCTGCACTGCTGCAAAGGACGAACTGCTGATCTTCAAAAGGAGTTTTGAAGATCCTCCAGATCAGATCCAGATCTAATTTTTGGAGATGTGATAGAGAAGAAGAGGATCTCTAGATCCAGCCTGAGTGGATACCGGTAGAGGCCAGGCACTTGCGTGGCTAGATCCAGAACCTTCCGCTGCTTACAGGATCATCAACGGGTAATAGGATTACCCACATCAAGGTAAATTAAATTTGATTTAATTTATCTAATTTTATTTTAATTTATTAAAATAATAATAATTAGATCTAAAATATCTTAGATCTGATCTAGATCAAAGAGAAAAAATTTTGAAATATATCTCTTGATCTGATCAGATCTGAACGAACCTGGTCCGAGAAATCAGGATTTTCCTTCAACTGGTATCAGAGCCAAGGTTCTAAAAGTATTTAGATCTAATTTTAAATTTATTTTAATTAAAAAATAAGTGATTTTAGATGTCACATGAGATGTGATCAGATCTAAAATCAGAAAAAATTAAAATTAAATGATTTGGATCTAAGATTAGAAAATATGCATGACTAGTTCTAAAATAGAATAGTTCTATAGAATAGTCTTGCATGTTTTTAATTTAATTTGATTAAATCATATTTTAGATCTATTTATTTACTATTTTTTGATATTATAATGGTTATAATAACATCTAAAAAATAGCAAATAAAAATTATTTAATTTTAAATATCATATGAGATATGATTGATGCATGTCTAGACTAGTTGTAGAATAGTTCTACATAATTATCTAGATTAGAATTTATTTTGATTAGATCAATTTAAATCTAATTTTTTAGATTATTATGAGATAATTTAGATCTAAAAATATGCATGATTCGATACATGAGATGTATGCAAAATATGCCATGATTAGATCTAATTTGTATATGAGATATATGATATAGATCTAAAACTATTTTGTAGTATTGCATGTTCCTGATTAAGGCGTTCCTCTTGGCCGTCCGGTCATAAGAATGAAGAAGGGTTTAAAGGCCCTCTCTTCCCATTCGATGGGGTGTTCTTATGATGTGTAGGGGTGCTGCGTGTTCGTCCTTAATCAGAAACCCAAAACTTACTTTCTGCAAAACCCTAGATCCTGAAACCCTAGGATTTATTGTGCATATTTTGTTTATGAACCCTACTTAATTAAAAATTAAGATTATGGAAATATTAATTAGGTCTAAAATTGAGAATTTTAGATCTAAGACATATTCATAATACTGGGTTCGGGCTTGGGTAGCTCAATTAGGTCTAAGCGGTTGATCAAACCGAATCAAGAGTTGGTTAGATGGGATCAACAATGCTTAAATTGACCAGCCTAATAGGATTAAGTCTGGGTCAAGATCGAGTCACGATCAAGCAAGACCTAATTAGGCTCAGAGGTTAGAGTCTGGATTGTAGGCTAACCCAATTGGTTCTGACTCAACAATTTGGTGTCTAAGGTAAGTTTGGCACATACGACCGACTGATTTTTAATTGGAAGCTACTCGACCTGAATGCATTCTTGTACGAGTTAATGGCATATTCCTTCCACCGATCTCACTTACCTGGCCATATCTGTTGACACAGTTCTGATCTGAGGTGGTCAATAATCCGAGCTAACCCATGCCACTAGGTTAGTCATAATTGTTATGACTATGACAAGTCTAGTTTAATGAGACCTGAATCAATTCTCCCTAAGAAAAGATTAAGTCTGAGGTCTTCCACCATTGTAGATGTGCGGGCCCTTCCCGGGGTTGATTGTTCTCGGCTGGATACAGTGGCTCAGTTGCACCGGAAAGATGCAACCATGTCTATTAGGCATTGGATGCTATGGGCTGGAGGATGAGTTGGGCTCAATATTTTGGATACGGTGAGAGACTCAATTAGGAACCCAGTCTATGCAAATGGTGGGTCTGACTTAACTAAGGAGTGGATCAATATTCCGAATACGGTGAGATTCATGAATTAGAGACCAAGTTTGGGTGCACCATGATTAGAGAATCATTGAACAAGAGTTGTTCACTCATTGGCTAACCCATCACCAATAACTGTTAGGTGAGGTGATGAGTCAGTTGGTGAGACCGCACCACCCACTAGAAATCATTAATCGTGAGATTTTCGCATCTCTACAGAGGGAGTGTAGGGATCCGAGAAAATAGTGGGAGCTAATTTGTTTAAAAATAAAATTTCCTAAATAAATTGGTCAAGTCATAATTACAGTATCTAACTAGAATCTTTGACTCTCTACAGGAAAAATGTCTGCGTCCAACCCATTGGCACGTATCCTGGACACACATAGACTGACTGGACCCAATTATAAAGATTGGCTCAGGAACTACAAAATTATTTTGGGTTCCGAGAAGTTAACCCATGTATTTGGACCAGGACCCTCCCACCTTACCAGCCCGTCCATCCATTGAACAGAGAGCGTCTCTGGAAAAATGGATAGACGAAGATAATAAGGCCAGATATTACATGTTGGGCTCGATGTCTGATGAGCTCCAGCGCCAACATGAAGATATCGGGACTGCTCGCCAAATGTTGGCTCACCTGCAGGAGATGTTTGGTGAACAGAGTCGCGCAGCCAAATATCAAGTCACGAAATGACTTTTTAAGGCTAAGATGCGTGATGGGCAGTCAGTCCAAGATCACTGTCTGACAATGATCAAGGACATGGAAGAGCTTGAGAAGCTCGGTGTGAAGTTAGACTTGGATCTGCAGAATGATATTATTCTGCAATCCTTGACTGATGCATATGGGCAATTCATCATGAATTACCACATGCATAAACTTCAAAATTCCTTGGCCGAATTAATGAATATGCTGGTTACCGCTGAGCTTTCTATGAAAGGTTCTAAAGGCTCAGTTCTTGCTATGGAACGGACTTCTTCCAAAAGAAAGTCTTATGGAAAGAAAAAGAAGTCTGTGAAAAAGCAAAAGGTGGAAGGATCAAAGAAGAAGAAGGCAGAGCCGAAGAAAAAGGCCGATGTCAAAGGAAAGTGTTTCCATTGCAACAGCGACGGCCATTGGAAGCGGAACTGCCCTACTTACCTGGCCACCCTGAAGAACAAGAAGGAAGGTCCTTCTGGAGGTATGCTCGTTATTGAGTCTAACCTTACGGTTTCTTCTGCATCCAGTTGGGTGCTTGACTCTGGTTCTAGTGCTCATCTGTGCACTTCCATGCAGGGTCTTGAGGATAGCAGGAGGCTGAGGGATGGAGACATGATCCTACGCATCGGTAATGGAGCAAGAGTTGCTGCAGTAGCCGTGGGAACATACCCTCTTCGATTACCATCTGGTTTAGACTTAGTTTTGAAAGACTGTTATTATGTGCCTGCAGCTAGCAGGAATTTGATTTCTGTTTCATGCTTAGCACAAGAAGGCTATGTGATTACCTTCTTTAAGGACCATTGTAACATTCTTTATGAAAGAAATAAAATTGCAAATGGTTTCCTTATTAATGGTCTTTATCAGCTACATATTGATGTACCTATTCTAACTATCGAGCAAAACGTGAATGCCAAACGACCTAGGGATAGTCCAAATGACAGATATCTATGGCACCTGAGATTAGGTCATATAGCAGAAGATAGGATCAACAAATTGGAGAAAAATGGGCTATTGAGTCCATTGACTTTCCGAGTCATATCCAACTTGTGAATCTTGTCTTCAAGGCAAAATGACTAAACTCCCTTTTGTTGGACATGGGGAGAGGGCCACAGATCTCCTTGCCCTAGTACATACTGATGTGTGCGGCCCATTTGATGTGCCGGCTAGAGGCAATTTTGTCTACTTCATTACCTTTACCGATGATCTGTCTAGGTATGGGTATGTGTATCTTATGAGACACAAGTCTGAAGCTTTTGAAAAGTTCAAAGAATTCAGACATGAAGTAGAAAAACAAACTGAAAAACCCATTAAGGTTCTTCGATCAGATCGAGGAGGTGAATACCTTAGCCAGGAAATTCCTAGACTATCTCAAGAAAAATGGCATAGTCTCTCAATGGACTCCACCAGGAACACCTCAACTCAACGGGGTTTCAGAATGGAGAAATCGGACTCTATTGGATATGGTTCGATCCATGATGAGCTTCACAGACCTCCCTGATTTTCTTTGGGGACACTCATTGTTAACTTCAATTTATCTACTGAATAGGGTTCCCTCTAAAATCCATTCCTACCACACCGTATGAGATATGGCACGGTAAGAAACCAAGTCTGAGTCATCTCAGAATTTGGGGTTGTCCGGCTCATGTCAAAAGACAACAAGCGGACAAGTTAGAGTTTAGGTCCTTTAGAGCTCGATTCATAGGATATCCTAAAGAGTCATTAGGATACTATTTCTACATTCCAGAAGACCACAATGTGATTGTGAGTCGACATGCCATCTTTCTTGAAAAATAGTTTATTCAAGATAGCGGCATTGGAAAGCAGATCAAGCTTGATGAGAAAGTCTCACAAGTACAACGAGCTAAGGACCAATTGGAACCAAATCAGGTTGAGCCAATAAGAACACTACCTCCTCCACCTCGTAGATCGGAAAGAGTTTTCCCATCCCCCTGAGAAGATACTTAGGTATTATTTCAGAGGAAAGTAGAGAAAATGTTCCTCGTAGGTAATGGTGCTCATGGTGATGATCCCAAAACCTACAACGAGGCGATATCAGATATCGACTCCGAGAAATGGCTAGAGGCAATGCAGTCAGAAATTGACTCGATGCACTCAAACCAAGTCTGGACCTTGGTAGATCCACCAGAAGGTATAGTACCTATTGGGTGTAAATGGATCTTCAAGAGAAAGATTGGTGCAGATGGGAATGTGGAGACATTCAAGGCTAGACTAGTGGCAAAAGGTTATAGTCAACGCGAAGGCATTGACTATCAGGATACCTTTTCCCAGTGGCTATGCTAAAATCCATCCGCACATTGCTTGCCGTTGCAGCCTATTTCGATTATGAAATATGGCAAATGGACGTGAAAATGGCATTCTTAAATGGATATCTTGAGGAAGATATCTATATGGAACAGCCGCTAGGTTTCACATCCAGTGATACTGATCACAAGGTTTGCAAGCTGCAAAGGTCCATATATGGACTTAAGCAAGCATCTCGGAGCTGGAACACTCATTTCAATGATGTGATCAAAATGTTTGGTTTCATCAAAAATGAAGAGGAACCATGTGTTTTCAAAAAGGTCAGTGGGAGCGCTGTTGTCTTCCTCGTATTGTACGTGGATGACATCCTCCTTATTGGGAATGATATTCCCATGATTGACAACAGTCAAATTATGGTTGTCCAAGGAATTCTCCATGAAAGACCTAGGTGAAGCATCCTTTATTCTAGGAATTAAGGTCTATAGGGATAGACCGAATAGGATGCTAGGACTTTCACAGAAGATGTACATAGAGAAAGTACTAAAGAGGTTTAGTATGGAAAACTCTAAGAGGGGATTAATACCCTTCAGACATGGTATTCATCTTTCCAAGAAGATGTGCCCCAGCACACCTGAGGAAATAGAACGCATGAGCAAGATCCCTTATGCTTCTGCAATAGGGAGCCTCATGTATGCCATGCTATGTACACGACCTGATATAGCCCATGCTGTGAGTGTCACAAGCAGATATCAGTCAAATCCAGGTGAAGAACACTGGACTTCTGTGAAATGTATCCTTAAGTACTTGAGAAGAACTAAGGATATGATGTTGGTCTTTGGTAACGGAGAACTCCAAGTCCAGGGATACACAGACTCGGATTTCATGTCCGATATAGATGATCGAAAGTCGACATCTGGGAGTCTGTTTGTGTGCAATGGTGGTGCTGTCAGCTGGAAGAGTTCCAAGCAAACTATGATAGCAGATTCCACCATGGAAGCAGAATATATCGCTGCATCAGAGGCTGCGAAGGAAGCATTCTGGTACAAGAAGTTTGCTGCAGAAATCTGCCATCAGATGCCATTCCTCTATACTGCGACAACAATGGCGCCATAGCCCTTGCTAAGGAGCCGAGGTCTCACCAGCATCCAAGGCGATACCACCTCATCCGCGATTACCTCGAGAAGGGTTATGTCGAGGTCAAGAGAGTCAACTCCACAGATAATGTGGCAGACCCACTTACAAAGCCGTTGGGCCAGCAGAAGATCGAAGCCCACCTTGAGAAGATGGGACTTAGACTTGTAGCCAATTGGCTTTAGGACAAGTGGGAGATTGTTAGATATATGTGCCCTAGAAGCCAGAATTGGCTGACACTTGTAATACACTTCTAGGGGCAAAATTATAATTTTGACTAATATCAATAAAATGGGTTATTTTCTATCACATATGTGTATTTAGTGTCTGTGATACATCCTTTGAGTTAATGGTAATGATAATTCATATTTTCAAGAGTTGAAAATTTAAGACATGAATAATCATTATTAACTCATAAAATGCTCCCGACCATAGGATCATCACGAGGATGGTGATTGATCCGGAAGGTTGGTGTACAATCGCTTCTCTTTAGTAGATGAGTCTTGAGTCTACGGTGTGGAGACACCGGAGCGAGAGTACAGGTACTCGTTAGAGAACGAGGGCACTGAGCGTGACCACCTCGAGTAGTCATTAGGGAGTCTACCTTCTCGTCAATGACTGACTCGATGCTGCAGTAGTGTGTCTGGTTCTTTGACCTGAGGTGCATCGGCAGTTCACCTTGAGGGTGTTATAGTTTGACTACACCATTACTCGGTCTCCTAGCCATATGGAACCCTGAGGTGTATGTTGGCTATAGCATGTTCATTGTAGGAACTGGATGGCATCAAGATGGAATCTATCTACCTCGGTGGTAGAGGAGCAGCCCTATGATGATCATGAGAATCAAGTCCAGAAGCCCATGGCCATGGCAGAGTGAAATAATAGAAAGAGTTTCTATTTAGATTTTCACATCGGACTCGAATCGAATGATTACATCATATGACAGAAACTAGGGTTTGACGAGTTCACCTTAACCCTAATCTGATCGGGGCTCAAGATAGAAGAACTTAATCACACAGGTAGCTGCACCAAGAGGTTCGCATTCAGCTCTGATGGGTTGCCACCATATACTGCTAGGTGTCACTGGTGGATTTTGGGAGCAATTAGAATGATTTAGATGATCGATCATTCTAGCTGTTCGAATCAGAAGAGTTCTGATCCATCGAAAGGAGTTTCGATGATGTCGATGATAGAGATCATGACATATCCCATTACCATACAGAACTGAACCTAACTGGGTCACACAAACAAGGGTTTGAATCTGGTGATCATCAATTGAACTGATCTAGTTCAATTGATCTGAATGAGATTCAATTAGGTTCAAGAAAATCGTGCTAGCACTCGATTGAACCTAACGTTCTTCTTTTGCTATCATAAATAAGTTGTCCTGTCTGAGCCAAAGGAGTTTGTGCTCAATCAGAGGCCTTCATATGGTCTTGACTGGAGGTTGTCCAAGTCAGAAAAAGGTTGTCTTATTTTGTAAGACATTACCTGCCATTTTTGGTCACCTGCCATTTCTTGTTCTTTGACTTTGGTCAAAAGTCTACCTTTGACTGGTCAAATGTTGACCATTGACACTTTGACTTTTGACCACATGTCATGCACCTATTGGAGAGCTGGTGGGGGCCTGTCCCCCTGCCAGAACCTGGCAAGGAGAAGGGCGCACGCCACCCTAGGCGTGTGCCCAAGTTGGAGGCGCCTAGGAGTCCTTGTTGGACAAGGACTCCATCTCCTTTTTGGATTCCAATTAGAGTTCTTCCTAAGAACCAACTTTGACTGGTCTTAGGCACCCTCTAAGGAGGAATCCAGGGGACTCTATTCCCACCAATCAGATTTAGATCTGATTTCACAAAGGATTGTGATTGGTTGGGAAGAAGAGGAAGTTGGATCACAGCTCAGTCTATAAATAAGACCCTGCGCCCAACTCAGATTAAGATGAGAATTGAAATTCCCCATGCCCCAAGGCTGCCTCTCCCCTCTTCCTCCATGCCAAACCACCTTCTCCCCTTGCCTCTCCACGTCCAAAAGGAGTTTTGGATTTTGGTTGGTGCGATTCAGATCAAGAGAAAGGCGATCAAAAGCTAGAAGGCTGCACTGCTGCAAAGGACGACTGCTGATCTTCAAAAGGAGTTTTGAAGATCCTCCAGATCAAATTCAGATCTGATTTTTGGAGATATGATAGAGAAGAAGAGGATCTCCAGATCAAGCTCGAGTGGATATCGGTAGAGGTCAGGTGCTTGCGTGGCTAGATCCAGAACCTTCCGCTGCAAATAGGATCATCAACAAGGTAATAGGATTACCCAAATCAGGTAAATTAAATTTGATTTAATTTATTCTTATTTTATTTTATTTATTAAAATAATAAGAATTAGATCTGAAATATTCCAGATATGATACAGATCAAAGAGAAAAATTTTAAAATATATCTCTTGATCTGATCAGATCTGAACGAACCTGGATCGAAAAATCAGAATTTTCCTTCAGCTGCCTCCACCCTTGATTGTATGTGTTGGAGTAGGGATTGTTTTATTGCAGTCTGAAAAAATTACCAACATAATTAGCTGTATTAGTTGCTTTAGCAAAAGGATTACCTATCTGGCAATTGCTCATATCATGTCCTCCTCCACACAGATCACAGGTGATGCTCTGAACATGCATAGCTGTTCCCTTTAAGTTGTTGACTTCGGCTCTAAGGGCTGCAATTTTAGCTAATAAGGTTGGCACACAATTTACTTTCTGCACAGCTGCTAGTCTTTTTGGCATCATACATTCTGTTTGCCACTGATAGCTATTTGATGCCATCTCATTGATCAGATCGAAGGCTTCTTCCTCCATTTTTTGGTTAATGATTCCTCCTGCTGCTGCATCAATCATAGAATGATTAGTAGGAGATAAACCATTATAGAAAGTTGTACCTGAAGCCATACGGATAGTTGATGATGTGGACATCTCCTCAATAGTTCTTGAAATGCTTCCAAGCCTCATATAGTGTCTCCATGTCCATCTGCATAAAGGAAGTGATATCGTTGTGCATCTTGGCAGTCTTGGAAGTTGGAAAGTACTTGGCTAAGAATTTTTGGGCTAGAACATCCCAAGTTGTGATAGAATCTGTAGGAAGAGAATGAAGCCAACTCTTAGCTTTGTTCTATAAAGAGAAAGGAAATAACCTTATTCTAATAGCATCATCCGACATCCCATTAATTTTAAAAGTATCGCAAAGTTCAAAAAAATTAAAAATATGGGCGTTTGGATCATCATGCACGTGTCCACTGAATTAGATAGTTGATTGAATCATCTGGATCATCGTCGATTTTATTTTGAAGTTGTTTGCTCGTACAAGCGGTCTCTTGATGCTCGAAGCTGCATCGACTATAGATGGTGTGACGTAATCATTTAATGGATGAAGTACTAGTCGAATAGCTTCATGCTATCCTTCAGTCGCCATATCCAATTCTAGATTGATGTCGTTAGGATCTTCAGCTGCCATGTTTCTTTCTTGTTGTAGTCTTCTAATGGTTCTTTCAATTTCTAGATCTAAAGGTAGTAAGTTACTATGTCTAGTACGTATCATGCACTGAATATATATATATATATATATATTTAAATAAAATAATAATAAAAATTAAAAATAAAATTCTAAAGTAAAGCTAGGATCAAAATTTTAATATTGTTTTAGACACAATCCCCGACAACGGTGCCAAAAACTTAATGCGTGCTAATTTATAGCTATGATAAGTACACCAGTTGATCAAGTAATAAAGTGAATGAGTAGAGTATCATCCCTAGAGAATTAGAAAATAAGTACTGAAAAGCTTTTTCCTATGCTTTATTTAGAAGACCGATTATGAGAATAAAAAATTAAAGAACAAAATAAAGAAATAATTAAAAATTTTAAGAAAATAGAGAGAGTGTAATTATTAAGATTTTAAACTTAAGAGTAATGTGTTACTAAGGCAATCAGTTCACCAACTCAGTCAATATAATATTCAAGTTATTAGATTAATTTTATTTCATATGATGGTGGAATCTCCTAATTTATTCACTATCCTTTGGTCCAGGCATAGCAAAACTATCAATATTTATTAATTACCCTTTGGTCCAGGTGTAACTTAAATAAATATTAATGCATTAAGTTTTATGAAATCCTCTAATTAAAATATGCTGCATCCAAAGTGCACTAAAATTCCTGCATGCATATGAATTCTAATTTGATTCATAATACAAGGTATATAATCAAGAAGCAATAACATAGATGTACTTGGTCCGTAACATCTATATTCATCAGATCAATTAGAAGATGGCCAGTAATCTTAAAGTATTAAGATCAGATTTATATACTCATCATAAATAAAATTTAAAATTAAAAATAAATTACACTGAATATTGCATCAAAAGAGTGGCTACACCTTAGTCTTATTTAAAGAAAATTTAGTTCATGATAACAAGTTCAAAAATAGTAAATAAAATAAAAACTATAAAAAAATTAGATTATTTTATTGCTGAAATTGATTGTCCGTCGCTCTTGGTGTGGAGAACTTGGGGAAGAAGAAGAAGCTCTTTGATCAATATTCTGATTGTCGGAAGAAAAAAAAATTAAAAACCCTTTTCTTTCTCTCACAAATCTCTCTTCTCTTTCTACCTCTCTCCTCTCTCTTTTTTTTTATTTCTCAGACTCTCTTTCTCTTTTTTTTTCTCTCTCTCTGACTTCCCTCCCCTATGGCAACAGCAGGTCCTCTATTTTTATAGGCTAAGAGAATGATTTCCCACCAAAGTCCTCTTGAAATTAGGTTTAGAACTCTCAAAACAACTCAAATTAAAATTCTGGATGATTTTGACCATTGGATGTTGATCAAATGGTCAAAAAATCACTTAAAAATCCTTTAAAATATCTTAGATCAAGTCGAAATTCATGCTAGCCATCGGATCTCTTGTTAGATTGAATCTGGGCCATCAGATCGCGCACAAAGAAGGCTTCTGATCTTAGTTTAATGTTGGGATGAATCTCAACCATTGGATCTCGATCGAGAGCTGCGGATGCTGTTCGTTAGCACATGCGTGTCGACCGTTCGATCAAATCCCAATGAAAGGCGCTCGTCAGATCAAACAAAATTTTCAAATTATCCTCAATAGACCATGCGCGAGCCCGGTGTTGCATGGACCGCTGCATTCTTCAGCCAATCAGAGCGCACTTCTTCATATGAAATTCTCGAATTGCCTTTAAGTCGGTCCATCGTGCGCCGCAAAAAATGCTGACGTCAGTCTGCCGTCAGTGCTGCATCAGTGGGTCGGTCTGCTGGTGCGGTCGAATCGAGCGATCTGCTGAGCCAATTTTTCTAAACTAGTTTGAACTGGATCAGGTTTTTTTTTTGAAATTTAATTTCGGGCTCATTTGAAATTTGTTTTGCTTGAAATTTATTTTATCTGAATCAAAAAAAAAAGATTTTCATATTGTGGCCTTTTCTCCTACCTAAGATTAATAAAAGTATTAATTTCTAAAAAATAGATTAATTTATTTTATAATTTAATAATTTTATTAGTATATTTTTACCACTTATCACTTCCATTGATCTTTTTGAAAACACAAGGCTCTTTCTCATTTTTGATGAAACCAAACGATATGATTACATCATTGAAATAAACATTCCAGCTCTGAGATGCTTGCTTAAGTCTATATATGGATCTTTGCAGCTTACATACCTAATGATCACCATCACTAGATGTGAAACTAAGTGGTTGTTCCATATATATATCTTTCTCAAGATATCCATTTAAGAACATCATTTTCACGTCCATTTGCCATATTTCATAATCAAAATAAGTTACAATAGCAAGCAATGTATGAATGGATTTAAGCGTGGCTATTGATGAAAAGGTATCCTGATAGTCAATGCCTTCGTGTTGACTATAATCTTTTGCTACGAGCCTTGCTTTGAATATCTCTACATTCACATCGGTACCTATCTTTCTCTTGAAGATCTATTTACACCCAATAGGTACTATACCTTCAGGTGGATCTACCAAGGTCCAGACTTGGTTTGAGTGCATTGAGTCAATCTCTGACTTCATTACCTCTAACCATTTCTCGAAGTCGATATCTAATATTGCCTCATCATAGGTGGTTCCTTAGCTCGTTGCTGTTCGGAGATCTTCTTCTCGAGCCTAATCTATCTTCTAATACCACCATCTTGAATAAATTATTTTTTAAGAAAAATAGCATGTCGACTCACAATCATATTGTGATCTTTTGAAAGATAGAAGTAATATCCTAATGACTCTTTAGGATATCTAATGAACTAAGCTCTAAAGGACCTAGTTTCTAACTTATCCACCTGATATCTCTTGACATGAGCTGGACAATCCCAAATTTTGAGGTGACTCAGACTTGATTTCTTACCATATCATATCTCATATGGTGTGGTAGGACGATTTTAGAAGGAACCCTATTTAGTAAATATATAGCAGTCATTAGATTATGTTTCCAAAGAAACTAGGGAGATCCATGAAGCTAAGATCTTGTTTCTTCATTCTGAAATTTCGTTGAGTTGAGATGTTCTAGGTTGAGTCCATTATGAGACTATGCCATTATCTTTGAGATAGTCCAAAAATTTTCAACTAAAGTATTCACCTTCTCAATCTAATTGAAGAATCTTAATGGATTTTTCTATTTATTTTTCTACTTTGAGTTTGAATTCCTTGAACTTTTAAAGGCTTCAGACTTATATCGCATCAAATATGCATACCTGTATCGGGATATATCATCGATAAAGGTGATGAAGTAGATATAATTGCCTCTAGCTGGCACATCAAATAAATCGCACACTCTGTGTGTATCAGGGTAAGTAGGTCTGTGGCCCTTTCTCCATGTCCTATAAAAGAGAGCTTGGTTATTTTGCTATGAAGACATGATTTATAAATCCGATATGACTCAGAAGTCAACAGACTCAATAGTCCAAATTTTTTCAATTTGTTAATCCTATCTTTCGCTATATGACCTAGCCTAAGGTGCCAAAGATACCTATCATTTAGACTATCCCTAGGTCGCTTTGATCATATGGCATTCACATTTTGCTCAATATTGAAAATAGAAATATCAATATGTAACTGATAGAGACTAATAATTAGGAAATCACTTGTAATTTTATTTCTTTCATAAAGAATATTATAATGATCCTTAGGAAAACTAATTACCTAGCCTTCCTATTTTAAACATGAAATAGAAATTAAATTCTTGCTTGCTGCAGGCACATAAAAATAGTTTCTAAGTACTAAATCTAATCCAGACGATAGTCGAAAAGGATAGGTTCCCACGATCACAGTAGCAACTCTTGCTCCATTCCTGACGTACAGGATCATCTCACCATCCCTCGGCCTCCTGTTCTCCTTAAGATCCTACATAGAAGTGCATAAGTGAGCACTCAAATCTGAGTCAAGTATCCAAAAGGATGCAAAAGAAATCATTAGATTAGATTTGATAATGAGCATACCTCTAGAAGGACCTACTTTCTTCTTATTCTTTAGGCTGGCTAGGTATAGAAGATAGTTTCGCTCGCAATGGCTGTTAGTATTGCAATGAAAATATTTTCTCTTGTCAGCGACCTTCTTCTTCTTCCCATCTTCCATCTTCTGCTTCTTTGTGGTCTTCTTCTTCTTCTTTCTAAAAGACCTTGTTTTGGAGAAAGTCCACTCCACAACAAGAATTGAGTTCTTTGAACCTTTCGTAGGGAGCTCAGCAGTAACCAGCATATTCATAAGTTTAGCCAAGATATTTTAAAGTTTATGCATATGGTAGTTCATGATGAACTACCCATACACATCAGTCAAGGACCGTAGATTATATCAATCTACAGATTCTGATCTAACTTGACACCGAGCTTCTCAAGCTCTTCTAAGTACTTGATCATCATTAGACAATGATCTTAGACCAACTACCTATCATGCATCTGAGCCTTAAAAAGTCTCCTAGTGACTTGATATTTGGCGCATGACTCTGTTCACCAAACAACTTTTGTAGGTAAGCCAACATTTAGCAGCTAGTCATTATGTCTTTATGTTGGCACTGGAGCTCATCAGACATTGAGCCCAATATGTAATACCCGGCTTTATTATCTTCATCTATCCACTTTTCTAAAGACACTCTCTGCTTAGCAAATAGATGGACTGGTAAAGTGGAAGGATCTTGTTTCAACACATGAGTCAACTTCTTAAAACCAAAAACCATTTTGAAGTTTTGGAGCCAATCCTTGTAGTTGGATCCAGTCAATCTATGGGTATCCAGGATACGGGCTAGTGGATTAAATGCAGATATTTTTCTGTAGAGAGTCAAAGTTTCTAGTTAGATTTTATAATTAGACTTAACTAATTTATTTAGGGGTTTTATTTTTAAATAAATTAGGCTTTCACTATTTACTCGGATTCCTACTCTCCCTTGGCTGAGATGTAAAAATCTTCATGATCAATTGATTTCTAGTGGATGGTGCAATCCCACTGACTAGCTCACCACCTCACCTAATAGTTATTAGTGATGGATCAACCGATGAGTGGACAACTCTTATCCAATAATTCTTTAGTCATGGTGCACCCAAATCCGCTTTCTAATTCATGAATCTCACCGTATCCAAAATATTGATCAATTTCTTAGTTAAGTTAGATCCACCATTTGTATAAATTGGATTTCTAATTGGATTCCTCATCGTATCCAAAATATTGAGTCCAACCCATCCTCCAACCCATAGCATCCAATGTCTAATAGACATGGTTGCGTCTTTCTGGTGCAACTGAACCACTATAACCAGCTGAGAACAATCAATCCCGGAAAGGACCCGCACATCTACAATGGTGGAAGACCTTGACTTAATATTTTCTTAGAAATATTTAATTTAGATCTCTTTAAACTTGACTTGACTTAGTCATAACAATTATGACTAATCTAGTGGCATGAGTTGGCTTGAATTGTTAGCCACTTCAAATCAGAACTAGATCGACACAAATGGCCAGGTAAGTGAGACTGATGGAAGGGATATACCATTAACTCAACAAGAATGCATTTAGATCGAGTAGCTCCCAATTAAAAATCAATCGATTGTATCTACCAGACTTACCTTAGATACCAAATTATCGAATCAAAATCAATCGGATTAGCCTACAATCCAAGCTAGAACTGTGGAGTCAAATTGGGTCTTAACTTGGTCAACCATATTTGAATGTGAGTCGATCTTGATCTAGACTTAATCTTATTAGGCTGGTCAATTCTAAGCATTCTTGATCCCACCTAACCAACTCTTAATTCAATTTGATCAACCGCTAGACCTAATTGAGCTACCTAAGCTTGAACCCAATTTTATGAAAAAAATTTTAGATCTAATTGATTTCATAATCTTAATTCTTAATTAAGTTTGGATTCAAAAATAAATGTATTAAAATCCTAGGATTTTAGGATCTAGGGTTTTGCAAAAAATAAGTTCTGATTTTTTTATTAAGGATGAACGTGCAACACCCCTACATACCATAAGAATACTCCATCGAATGGAAGGGAGGGCCTTTAAACCCTACTTTCTTCTTATGATCGAACGGCTAAGAGGAATGCTTTAATCAAAAATATATTTTCTACTATAAAATAAGTTAGATCTAAATCATATATCGCATATACAATTAATGATCTAACCTATACATGTCTTGCATGCATCTTATGTATCATAACTAAATTAAACATGCATACTTTCAGATCTAATATATCATATATAATATCTAAAAAATAAAATTTTAAATTGATCACATCAAAGTAAAACTATTTTAGATAATTCATAGAACTATTCTACAACTAATCTAATCATGCATCTTTCATATCTCATATGAATAAATTAAAAATTAAAAATTATATTTTTATTTTTTAGATCTAATTATAATATTTATAATATTAAAAAATAAAAATAAAATAGATATAAAATTATATTTAATCAAATTAAAATATGATTACACTAAACTACACCTAGAACTATTCTATACCAAGCCTAGTCATGCATCCATACACTATAGATCTAAATTATTTTAATTTTTAATTTTTTGATTTTAAATCTAATCACATCTATTGTGATATCTAAAATTTTTTAATATTAGATCATAAATAAAATTAAAATTAAATTTAAAATAGATCTAAAGAACTGCCAAGATAGTTTTGATACTAGTTGAAGGAAAATCTCTATTTTCCATCATAGGATCATCTAGATTTGATCAGATCTGGGGCAAATTTTTCAAAAAAAATTCTAAATGATCCAATCAGATCTAAGAGTTCTCATATCTAATCATGGTGATTTGATATTAAAATAAAAATTAAATCTAAATAAGAAAATAACCATTGTTACCTGATTAGGATAATCTGATTATCCTGATGATGATCCTGATGCTCCTGAGGTGCTAGATCAAGCCACGCATATGCCTGACCTCTATTGGAGTCCACTCAGGCAGGATCTATAGATCTTCTTCTTTTGAATCAATGCTTCAATGATTAGATCTGGATCTGATCTAAAAGTTCTTCAAAAACTCTTTTGAAGAAGCAGTCATCTCTTGAAATAATGCCGCCTTCTTCCTAATCTGGGTGCTAATCTTCCTTATGCCCAACTCCTTGGGCATGGAGAAGGGAGAGAGAAGATTAGAGGAAGTCATGGAAGAGAGGAGGGCAGCCTTGCAACATGGTAGATGGGCAAAAGCTCTCAACCCTAGGCACAGACAAGGTTTAAATAGATCCTGCTGCATCATGCAGTGCCACATCACTTCGATCAATCATACTATTTGATTCAACCAGATCTCAATCTAATTAGTAGAGTGATGTCACTTGATTCAATCAGGTTTGAGATCCCACAAACTCTCTATAGGTGGTGCCATAGATGGATAGGCCCAACCTCTTTGGCGCCTAAGAGCCCATCTCCATCAAACAATTCCTAGGGTCCCATCTGTATAGGACTCCTCACTTTTCTCCATGTGCGCATGCCAACTAAGGGCATGCACACATTCTTGTGCATGAAATACAAGGGGGCGTGTACCCCAAGGAGATGTCCAAAGGGGGTACATGCTCCTGCCTTTTATTTCCTGCATTGGGACATCTCATGTCCAGGCAGTGTTAGCAAAAGGCAGGTAGTGACAGGAATTAACATGTATTATCTTTATTCATCTGATGAATTAAGATAACTCTTTTCTAATCTAGACAAGCTTTAGTCAATTAAAAACAAACTCATACAGGGTTCTCTGGTGAGCCCAAACCAATTTGGCTCAGCCGAGATAAACTTTAAAGACTACAGAAGGAGAAAGTTAAGCTCAATCGTATGCTAGCATAATTTTCTTGAACATAATTAGATCTAATCCAAATCAATTAAACTGGATTAGCCTAATTGATGACATTCAGATCCAAACCTTTGTTTGTATGATCTAGTTAGGTTCAATTCCATATGGTAATGAGATATGTTGCGATCTCCATCATGAAAATACTTTTCGATGGATCAGAACTTTTTTGATTCATATAATTAGAATGATCGATCATCAAGATCATTCTAATTAATCTCAAAATCTACCAATGACACCTAGCAGTATATGGTGGCAATCTATCAGAATTGAAAGTGAACCTCTTGGTGCAGCTACCTATGTGATTGGATTCTTCTATCTTGAGCTTCGATCGGATTAGGGTTAAGGTAAACTTATCAAATCCAATATCCATAATATGAATTAATCATTCGATTCAAGTTCGATATGAAATCCTAATAGAAACTCTTTCTATCATCTTTACACTGCCATGGCCATGGGCTTATGGACTCAATCTCATGATCATCATGGAGCTACTCCTCATCTACTAAGGTAGATAGATCTTTTATTGGTGCAATCCATTTTTTATAATGAACATTATATAGCCAACATACATCTCAGAATTTTGAATGGCTAGGAGATCAAGTTTTTATGTAGTCAAACTATAACACCCTCAAGGTGAACTGCCAATGCTCCTCAAGTTAAAGAACCAGACACACCACTACAGCATCAAGCCGCATCGAGCCAATCATTGATGAGAAGGTAGACTTTGTAATGACTACTCAAGATAGTCATGCTCAGTGCCCTTGTTCTCTAATGAGTACATGTACTCTTGCTCTAGTATCTCCAAACTATAGACATAAGACTCATCTATCCTAAGAAATGATCATATACCAACCTTTCGGATCGATCACCATCTTTATGATGATCCTATGATCAGAAGCAATTTATAAGTTAATTATGAGAATTCATGTCTTAAATTTTTAACTCTTGCAAATATGAATTATCATTATCATTAACTCAAAGGATGTATCACAGACACTTCAAATACACACTATGATAGAAAATAATTCTTTTATTTATTTATAGCCAAAATTATAAAATTGCTTTTAGAAGTGTATTATGAGTGTTAGCAATCTGGCTTCTAGGGCATACATCTAACATCAACTTTATTTGAACAAGGTTCGTAGAAAAGACGCAAAATCTAAGCTTGGTTGAGGTCTTCAAGTTCAGTCGATGTCTTCAAACTTAGTTGATATCCTCGGGCTCAATCATTGCCCTCAGGTGAAAGATCAAACTACGCTCGATAGGGCCCTTGGCAACATCCATGTAGGAAGACCCCCTTTTTTTATGGTCATTGATCCCTATTAAATGATATCAGGGATGGCATAGCTAGTTTCTAAAGAAAATACTAGGATTTACATGCATCTATTTTAAAACTTTTTCAAAATAAAATATAGCAGAAGTAATAGATTAATCAAATTAATCTATAAAACATGTAACTAACCCCTAGATCTAGAATCTTATGATATGAATTTTGCATGCAATAAATTTGAAAATTAAATAATAAGCATAAGCAATAGTATTGATCATATCAATACCTGAACAATTCTAGATCTAATCTAGATAATAAAAGTGATCATATCCTTTTACCTTTTTGTCGGTCGAGTACTCCGCTTGTTGATACAAGGCTGAGATTGTTGCTTTGAGCTGCACAGGTGTTCGGTCTCTATAGGTTGTCCACACGAAGCCTTGAATTCGATCAGAAGTTCAGAAACTGAAGATCAGCTCGATGTGCTAGCACCTTACTGATCCTTCTTCAATGGTTGATCTAGAATCTCATTCTTAAACTTGCTTGAACCTTCCAAGGATCAAAGAACACTTAGAGGAGGACTAGAGAGAGATCCTTCTTCCTTACTTTTCTTATAAAAGATCTGTGGAAGAAGATGCAAGAAAAAATCCTAGAGAAGACCCTTCTTCTCTCTTTCTTTTCTCTCACCAGGATATACCAACTTGTGTCCTTACAAAGCCCCACTTCCAAGACCCTTCTTGCACCCAAGAGACCCACACCCAAGCCCTCTATTTCTAGTAAAATTTCTGTAGAAATCTCAGGCACTAATCCCTCTTAAATAGAGAGATATAAGAGAGTCCTTGTCTAGGTCAAACACCTAGAAAGGAATGTCCAAAATAGACAAGGATTAGGGTGCAAGGGGTTGGCGTGCTCTCTCAAGGCATGAGAGATCTCATGCCAAAAATCAAGGAAGAGGGCATTGGAAGGCAAGGTGGCACAAGGGAAAGAGTCCTAGTCAAACTGGGACTTTCATATTTTGAGTATTCAAAGCAAATTTTTAGCCCAATCAAATTAGAATTGGTGCAATCTAATTAAAGATGATCTTAGTCCAACTAGGAGCCCATTTAAATTAGATTAAAATATATTTAATTTTGATTTAAATTTTAATCAAATTAAAAATTAGGTGCACACAAGTCCCAATTCAATAGAGAATTGATCTTTTTTGCAATTAGCTTATCCCATAAACCAATTAGACTTGACCTAATCAAGTCTGAACCAAACTTAATTAAATCTCATTTAATTAGACTCAATCTCAGCCTTAATGCTCAATCAAATTGAGCTAATTAGCAATCCAATTGCTAATCAATCTTCTTGTAACACTTGTACTAGGTCAAATATCTATTGTATTGATCATTTGATCCTAAAATGATTCTTAATCTTTGATCAACCATCCGATCAGATCGAGACCTCTAATGTGTATGATCCTATATATTCGAACCTAAGTCTATAGCATAGGAATAGTTTTTTGTACCAATTAAAGTGATTATCTAGTAATGATACTTGACGATCGGATAGGTCAAATGTATAAAGCAATATTTTAAAACCTATGTGGATATGGTTTTTGTATAATTCATCCACTTGATCATGAATGCTTATAGGATGACTCAGAGTTTAACTATCAACTTTGAATAGATCATCCATATTGTATTTTAAAATACCAAATCTATCACATGGATTATCCTAGCCAAGATTTTGCTAAATTGAAATATAGCGATGCATTTTCTCCAAATCCTTAAAGTGGTCAATCCTATCTTGATCACTCACTGACTTCACAAGTACTTGATTATGCTCAAAAACCTTTCATCACTGAATTAGAAATTCAGATAGTCTATTACCAAAGCATAATGAGTTACTTATAAGTCACCATTGTGATCTCAGATCGGAGGGACACTTATATCCATATCGCATCGAAGCAATTCTTGATAGCAAAATGCTTTGGAGTTGGTCATGGTAATGATATACTCTTATATCTCACTTGCATGCCATACTCCATACTTCTTAATTAAGAGAACAACCAACCTATATGGCATACAATAACTTACACTTGATAAACATTGTTGTTCTTGGTCACAACGTATCATTTGATCATGAATATTTTAAGAACTAATCAATAAGTTCTTACTTTATCAAATCTAAATAGTTCTAAGAACTTCATCACCATATAGAAGTTCACTAGAAGATATAGACTTATAATAAAAAATGCTAAAATAAACTTTTATTTATAATAAATTATTTATATTTTACAAGATCAGCACAATCGTTAACAAGCTGATGATTGGATTTCGGACATATTTTCTAATAACTCTCATTTGTCCTAAAGCTACTTGGTATAGTATCTAATATCCATTTTCGACTTGTGGTTGTTGAACTTCTTTATCGTCAGGGCTTTAGTGAATGGATAGGCCAAATTCTTCTTTCCATCTATCTTTTGTAGGTCAATATCATCTCAATCCATAATCTCCTAGATAAGGTGGTAGTGATGCAGTATGTGCTTTGTTTGCTGGTGTGTCTTCTATTTTTTTACCTGAGCGATAGCTTCAGTGCTATCATAGTAGAGCAAGATCAGACCATCTATGGAGGGTGCTACTCTGAGCTTGATGATGAATTTTTTTAGCCAAATAACTTTCTTCGCAGCATCAGATGCTACAATGTACTCTACCTCACAAACTGAGTCTGCCATAGTATGCTACTTCATAGCTTCATCATTTAGGGTAAATACGTAACCCAACATATTCTTGCTATCATTATGGTCAAATAAAAACTGGAGTCTGTAAACCTGACAAGTTTCAAATCTGACACACCATAAATCAGCCAATGGTCCTTAGTATTTCTCAAATGCTTAAGGATGATTTTTACAACCTTCCAATGGTTCTTCTCTAGATTAGATTGGTATCTACTTACTACTCCTAGTGAGTATAACACATCTGATCTCATACATGTTATGACATACATAATAGATCCCACTATCGAAGCATATGAGATTCTACTCATATGCTCTTTCTTCAAGAGTTATCGGACAATCTTTCTTAGAGAAAGAAATTCCATGGCCTATCAGAAGATAGCCTTTCTTGGAATTCTCCATGCTGAACCACTTCAGCATAGTTTCTATATATGTGGACTGGAAAAACCCAAGCATCCTCTTAGATCTATCTCTATAGATCTTCATCTCTAGGATGTAGGATGCTTCTTCCAAGTCTTTCATGGAGAACAGATATAACAGTCATACTTTTATTTTTTATAATGTGGGGATGTCATTTTCAATTAAGAGAATATCATTCACATACGGCAAAAGAAATACCACTACCAGACTATTTGCCTACTTGTAAATGCAGGGCTTTTCTTTGTTCTTAATAAAGCCATACATTTTGATAATCTTATCAAAATGCATGTTCCAACTTCAAGATGCCTGCTTCAATTCATAAATAAATCTATAAAGCTTGCACACCTTGGACTCATCTGTAGATGTGAACCCTTGAGGTTATATCATATACACCTCTTCAGTCAGCTCTCCATTTAGGAAAGCTATTTTTACATCCATTTATCAAATCTTATAGTCTAGATAGGTAGCTATTGCAAGCATAATCTGAATGGATTTGAGCATTACCATAGGAGAAAACATCTTATCATAGTTAATACCATAATATTGATGATATCTCTTAGCAATCAGATGGACTTTATAGGTCTCCACCTTTTCGTCTGTGCCTCTCTCGCTTTTGAAGACTCATTTACACCTAATGAATTTAACCCCTTTAGGTGGGTCAACTAATTTTCACACATCATTGACCTTCATAGACTCCATTTTGGATTTCATGGCCTCAAGCTATTTCTCGAAATCAGATTTTTGCATTGCATCCATGTAGGAGATCGGATCTTCATCATTCTCATCGAGTTCAATAGTATCATCATTCTGAACTAAGAAATCATAGAATCAGTCCAGCTAACATGATAATCTACCAGATTGCCTTAAGAGAGTAGGTACATTGGGCTCTGGATTTGATGTAATCAAATTTGGTTCAGATTCAGCAATTGTGTCAATTTTTCTATCTGTTGAATTTTCTCAAGTTTAACTTTAGAGGCAACGATTCCTTCACCAAAAAATTTCTTTTCTAAAAATATTGTCCTATTACCGACGAACACCTTTTATTCTTCAATATGGTAGAAATAGTAGCCCCTAGTTTTCTTGGGATGCCCTATAAATATACACTTATCGAACCAGGGTCCAAGTTTATCTATATGCAAACATTTGATGTAGGTCGGACACCCCCAAACTCAAAGGTGAAAGAGTGTAGGCCTACGTTCAGTCCATATCTCACATGGAGTCTTTGCAATAGATTTACTCAAAACATTGTTCAATATAAAATATGTAGTCTTAAGAGCATAACTCTAAAATGAAACAGGCAGACTAGCAAACCCCATCATGAATCGAACTATGTCCAACAAAGTTTAATTTCTTTTTTTTGATACACTATTATGTTGTGGTGTCTTTAAAAGAGTCCACTATAAGAGAATTTTATTCTCTCCTAGATATATCAGAAACTCACTGGATAGGTATTTACCTCCTCGATCTGATCGAAGAAGTTTAATACCTTTTTTAGTTTATTTTTCTACTTTATTATAAAACTATTTGAATATTTTAAATAATTCAAACTTATATTTTATAAGATAGATATACTCATACCTAGATCGATGATCAGTAAATATAATAAAATAGTGACATCCACCTCAAGAACTAGCATTCATAGGTCTACATACATCACCATGTATGAGACTTAGAACTTGATTGGCTCTTTCATCCATTTTAGTAAAATATGATTTTGTCATCTTTCATAGAATTCATAAGTTAGCAATAATTTATAATCATTGACATCAAGGATTTTCTCTTTAGCTAACTTATTTATCCTATTCTTATTAATATGACCAAGCCTGCAATGCCAAAGGTAGGCATTAGTGATATTATCTAATCTAGAATATTTATTAGTTATATATATTATACTCATAGACTATGATAAAATATAAATAATATTTTTTTATTGTCCATGCATTATTGTAATATCATTCATAATGATATCATAATAATCTTTCTTTATAGACAAATGATAACCATCTTTGGCCAAAAGACCAACAAAGATTATATTGATCAGAAATGAAGGACCGTAATGACAATCATCTAAAGAGATAACTTTACCATTGAAAATGAGTTGAATTATTCTCAAAGCTAGAACTAGAATAGATATTCCATCTCTAACATTTAGGAATCACTCATTATTCTTAAATTTTCTACTAACTTGAAGTCCTTGCAACGAATTATAAATATGAACTAGACTTTCGGTATCCAATACCCAGGTAGTAGTATCACAAAGAGAAAAATTATCAAATATTATCATATAACATCAATGATCAACAACTTCTTGTTCTTTTCTCTTATTTAGCCTGTTGGGGTCAAGGAAAGCAAGATACTGAGGATAGTTTCTCTTCAAGTGCTCCTACTTCTTACAGTAGAAGCACTCTACCTGATTTATGTTAGTCTTGGACTTTTTGTTTAGCTTGGACATAGAAGCCCTAGCGCGAATCTCTTCGTGCTACTGAACAACATTCAACTTTCGATACTTATTATCGAAGTTGGATCCTATAAGTTTGTCACTGTCTAATAGTGAATGAAGCAACTAGGGTTTGGTCTTAACTGCATAAAGGAGAACTAAAAGCCTAATTAGTAAATGATTTATGAAGCCTAAAGATTTAGACTTTAATCAAAGAATTCTTCTACTATTTTATTCAAATTGATAGCCTGTACCTCCAATTCGAGGAATTATCCTAATTTCTTAGTGGGCACTAGAATCCACATAGATTGCATACGAGCCTAAGGAAAGCTCTGGCTAATCTGTGTGCATCTATAGGTAGATTCTTGACTAATTATTTTTTTAAATAATTTTTAGTATTAGATTTTATCTTAAGTATCTTTTTAGTAAACTAGGGCCTCTACTAAAAGTCTCGATTAGGTTCAACTATTAACATGATTGAGTTTGGTACATTAAGCTAATGATGACCAGGCTCGAGAAAAGCTCTGGCTAACCTAATCATCATTCAGAGAGTGTGATCTAATCATCATATGATGAATGATAATTCTAATATCTTGATGAAAACTAGGCATAAGGTGCCTCCAATGTCCACCCAGACTATTGGACCCATTTCCATCAACCTTAATGGGAGTCTATGATCTAGTTATCACCATAACTATTTCATTTCAAGAACCTAATAATTCTAAAGAATTTGGTTAACTCAAGTTAGAGAAGAGAGAAAGAAGATTAACCAGCTAATCATGATCCTTTCACTGACTTCATCAAGTCAGATTAATGAAGACCATAGATAAGCTAGTCTAGGGGCACCTAAATCAGTCACACTGATTTACCTAGCTGACATGGGTTAGCTTGAATTATCAAGTGATCTAATCAAAACATAATTTCATAAAAAAGGCTAGGTAAGTAAGATTGGTAGGAGGGATATGCCATTAACCTATCAAAGATCGAATCAGTGCAAGTAGCTTTTAATTAAAGACCACCGATCATAAACTGCTAGACTTACCTTAGATACCAACTAGTTAATTAGTTTTGATTGGATCCACCTAATAGTTCATGCTAGACTGCTTAGCTAAGAATCAAATCTATTTGACTCTCATTAAAGATATGGATTTAACCAACTATAACTATTGTAATTGATCTAAAGAATCCTTGACCTAATCTAGATAATATTTGATTAGATTTAGTCAATTACTCTAACTAAGTCCATTCTTTAATCTAACCTTAGGTCTAACTTAATTAATGGACTTAATTCTTTCTAACCCATTAACCCAAGTGTTATAATTTTTGCCTTCGAATCTTTAATTCATAATTCTAGATCCTAATCAATAACTCTTAATTCTTAATTAAGTTTTGGACTGAGGGTTGGGATTCGACATTTTAAAAATAATTTTTATATTTATAAAATACTTTTACAATCTGATTCTATCAACTAGTTGCATGTTTGATTTATAATCAATATGCATATAAAATAAATCATGAATTTACTTTAGATCTAATCTAAACATATTCATGATAATGGAATTCAGATTGAAACAATTTCAATTCTAACAAATCATAAATCACTTTAGATAAAATCTAACATAGTTATGATCATAAAATTTAGATTGAAATACTTTCAATTAATTATAAATTTCTTAGATCAAATCTAACTTATTTATGATTAAGTTTTAGATCAGAATGTATTAGGACAATCTTTTTGCTGTAAGGAATAAACCTTATAGCAAGTCAACCTTATAAGATTAGTCTGTGCAATCTAAATATTAAATTTTAAATTTAAATTTAGATTATAATTTATATCTAATCTAAATAAATTATCTAAAATATGCATAAAAATTATGTCAAAAAGATCTAGGCAATGATATAAATTGAAGAAAATACTAGGGTTTACATGCATCTATTTTGAAATTTTTTCAAAATAAATTACAATGAAACCAATAGATTAATCAAATTAATCTATAAAATATGTAACTAACCCCTAGATCTAGAATCTTATGTCATGAATTATGCATGTAATAAATCTAAAAAGTAAATAATAAGCATAAGCAAAGGTATTGGTCATATCAATACCTGAACAATTCTAGATCTAATATAGATAGTAAAAGTGATCATATCCTTTTACTTTTTCATGGGTCGAGTACTTTGCTTGCTGATATGAGGCTGAGATTGTCGCTTTGAGCTGCACAGGTATCCAGCCACTATGATTAGTCCACACGAAGCCTTAAATCTGATCAAAAGTTTAGAAACTAGAAATCAACTCGATGTGCTAGCACATTGCCAATCCTTCTTCGATGGTTGATCTAGAATCTCTTTCTTTAACTTACTTGAGTTGAAGAAAAAACTATTTTTTTGCTGTAGGATCAATCTGATCTGATATGATCTATAGCAAAAAATTTTAAAATTTTTTTATAAACTTTTGATTAGATTTAAGAGTTCTCGGATCAAATCCTATTGATCTGATATTAAAAATAAAAATTAGAATTAAATATGGTAGAAGATTCATTACCTGTTCCAGGTAATAGTTACCCTATCGATGATTTGTCAATTCTTGAAGTTCTGGATTTATCCATGCACATGCCTAGCCTCTACCAGAGTCCACTTAGGCTAGATTTAGACATGCTCTCCTTCTAGATCTGATCTCCAAAAATCAGATCTAGATCTGATTTGTAGAGCCTTCAAAACTACTTCTGAAGATGACGCGCTCGTCTTATAAACATTGTCTCATCCAGCCTGGTATATGTGCCAATTCTCTTGGATCTTCCTTGCTATTTATGCCCAACTTTTGGGCATGGAGAAGAGGGAGAGAAGGAGGAAGAGGGGGATGGAGCAAAGGATGGGGCAGCAGCCTTGCGGCATGGTAATTGGATCACTAGCAAACCCTAGGCACAGGAGGGATTTAAATAGACTTCCCTATGCCATGTAGTGCCACACAACATCAACCAATCATATTGGTTGATTTAATTAGATCTTAATCTGATTGGCCATGCTTTATCACCTAACTAATTAGGTTAGAGACCCCTAAAACCCTCCATAAGTGGCACCATAATTGGATAAGCACAAACAATTTGGTGCTTAAGACTTTGATCCCATCAAGAAACCTTAGAGTCCCATCCTCATGGGACTCTCTCCTCTCTTCCCCATGTGTGCATGCCAACATGGGGCATGCGCACATATTTGTGCATGAAAACCCAAGGGGGCATACACCCCTAGAAAGTATCCAGGGGGCGCACGCCTATGCCCTTTCTTTCTTGCATCTAGACCATCTCATGTCCCAATAGTGGCAAGAATTGGCAGGTCTTGTCCTATCGAATACAGGAATTGGTAGGTGTTGTCTTATTTTTTAGACCTAGACAAACTCCAGTCAGACTAGGATAAATCCATACAGGATTCCTGAGTGAGCCCAAACCAATTTAGCTTAGCCAAGATGAACTAGAAGACTACAGAAGGAGAATGTTAAGCTTAATCATATTCTAGCACAATTTTCTTGAACTTAATTGGATCCAATCCAAATCAATCAAATTGGGTTAGCTCAATTGATTGCATGTAGATCCAAACCCTTATTTGTGTGATCCAGTTAGATTCAGTTCTATATGATAATGAGATATGGCATGATCTTTATTATCAACATCATCTAAATACCTTTCGATGGACTAGAATTTTTTCAATTCATATAATTAGAATGATCTATCATCAAGATTATTCTAATTGCTCTCAAAATCCATCAATGACACCTAGTAGTATATGGTGGCAACTCATTAGAACTAAATACGAACCTCTCGATATAGCTACCTATGTGATTGAATTCTTCTATCATAAGTTCTGATAGAATCAGAGATAAGGTGAACTCATCAAACCTAACACCCCATCATATTATTGAATCATTCGATCCAAGTATGATGTGAAACCCTAAGAGAAAACTCTTTTCTATTATATCATACTACCATGGCCATGGGTTTAAGGACTTGATCTCATGATCATTATAAGACTACTCCTCTACCAAGGTTGATAAATCTCATCTTGGTCCGAACCAGTCCCTATAATAATGAACATGCTATAGCCAACATACACCTCAGGATTTCAAATGGCTAGAAGATCGAGTTATAGTATAGTCAAACTATAACACACTCAAGGTGAACTGTCGATGCTCCTTAGGTTTAAGAACTAGACACACCACTGCAACATCGAGCTAGTCATTAATAAAAAGATAGACTCCCTTATGACTGCTCAAGATGGTCACGCTTAGTGCCCTTATTCTCTAACAAGTATCTATACTCTTACTCCGATGTCTCCACACCATAGACTCAAGACTTTTTTATCCTAAGAAAGCGATCATACACTGATCTTTCGGATCGATCACCATTCTCATGATGATCCTATGATTGAGAGCAGTTTATGAGTTAATTATGACAACATATATCCTAAATTTTCAACTCTTGAAAATATGCATTTATCATACCTGTTAACTCAAAGGACATATCACAGATACTTTAAATACATAATATAATAGAAAATAATTCTTTTATTAATTTATAATCAAAATTATAAAAATGCCTCTAGAAGGTGTATTACAAGTGTCAACCAATTTGGCTTCTAGGGCATATATCTAATAGCTTGGACCATTCAAGGATCAAAGAACACTTAGAGGAGGACTATAGAGAGATCTTTCTTTCTTACTTTTCCCTCAAAAGATCTATGGAAGAAGATGTAAGAAAAAACCCTAAAGAAGATCCTTCTTCTCTCTTTCTTTTCTCTCACAAGGACACACCAACTTGTGTCCTTATAAAGCCCTACGCCCAAGACCCTTCTTGCACCCAAGAGATCCATGCCCATGCCCTCTCTCTCTAATGAGATTTCTATAGAAATCTCAGGCCCTAACTCCTTTTAAATAGAAAGATATGAGAGAGTCCTTGTCTAGGTCAAACATCTAGAAAGGAATGTCCAAAATAGATAAGGATTGGGGCGCAAGGGGTTGGCATGCTCTCTCTAGGAGTGAGAGATCTCATGCCAAAAATCAAAGAAGAGGGCATGGGAAGGCTAGGTGGCGCAAGGGAGAGAGTCCCAGTCAAATCGGGACTTTCATGTTTTGACTATTGAAAGCAAATTTTTAGCACAATCAAATTAGAATTGGTGTAATCCAATTAAAGGAGATCTTAGTTCAACTAAGAACTTATTTAAATCAAATTAAATTATATTTAATTCTAATTTAAATTCTAATCAAATTAAAAATTAAGTACACACAAGTCCTAATTCAATAGAAAATTGATCTTTCTTGCAATTAGCTTATCCTATAAACTAATTAGACTTGATCTAATCAAGTCCAAACCAAAGCTAATTGAATCTCATTTAATTAGACTCGATCTCTGCCCTAATGCTCAATCAAATTAAGCCAATTGCCAATCTGTTTACCAATCAATCTTTCTGTAACACTTACACTAGATCAAATATCAATCATATTATTTATTTGACCCTAAAATAATTCTTAATCGTTGATCAACCATCCGATCAGATCGAGACCTCTAATGTGTATGACCTCATAGGTTCAAATCTAAGTCGGTACCATAGAAATAGATTTTTATATCAATCAATGTGGCCATCTAGCAATGGTACTCGACGGCTGGATAAGTTGAATGTATAAAGCAACATTCTAGAATCTATGTAGATATGATTTTCGTATAACTCATTCCCTTGACCATGAATGCTCATAGGACGACTCAGGATTTTACTATCAACCCTGAATAGGTCATCCACATTGTATTTTAAAATACCAAATCCATCACATGGATTAATCTAGCCAAGATTTTGCTAAATTAAAATACAACGATGCATTTTCTCCAAATCTTTAGAGTGATCAATTCCATCTTGATCACTCACTAACTTCATAAGTATTTGATTGTACCCAAAAATCTTCTATCATTGAATTAAAAATTTAGATAGTCTAGCATCAAAGCACAATGAGTTACTTGCAAGTCACCATGGTGATCTCAGGATGGAAGGACACTTATACCCATATCCCTTCGGAGCAATTCTTGACAGCATAATGCTCCAGAGTTGGTCATGTTCAGTAACAATGTATCCTTACATCTCACTTACATGCCATACCAGTGTCTCTACACTCCTTGGTTAAGAGGACAATCAATCTATATGGCATACAATGATCTATACTGGATAAATGCCTTGGTAACAATGTATCATTTAGTAATGAATATTTTAAGAACTAATTGATAAATCCTCTCTTTATCAAATTTAAATAGTTTTAAGGACTTCATCGCAATTAGGAGTTCATTAGAAGATGTAGACTTATGATGAAAAATATTAAAATAATTTTTTATTTATAATAAATTATTTATATTTTATAAAATTAGTACAACCATCAACAGACTGATGATTGACTTTGAAATATATTTTTAAATAATTTTTTCTTGGAAATCTATCCATCTTCTAGATATTTTTTTAAAGAGGGTCAAAAAGCTAGCTTGAGAGGGGCAAAGAACTACCTTAGAAAAGGTCCAAGACCTTTCTATGGAGCATGATGCAAAAGAAGTATCCGATAGGTGTGATCTCAAGTGTGGCCTCCCAAGACTTGAAAACTTGAGAAGAAAGGCCATGAAAAGCTGAGAGTGAGCCAACAAAAAAATCAGTTTGATCAGTAGAGGAGTCATCTTGATTCTGAGATGAGATTACTTGGTGCTAAGCAAGTTATCTTGGTTATGAGATGAGATGACTCGATGCAAAAAGAGACATCTTGGTCTTAGTTCGAGATGACTCAATTTTAGAAAAAATTTAGATAGACAGCAGTATTTCGAGAGTGCCAAATTGACATGCAGTTAGAGACATCTCAATTTGAAGATGAGATGTCTCGAATGTAGGTGAGAGGACTTAGTTTCAAGAGGAGATTTCTCAATTTTTGCAGGTAGATCTAAACTAAATTTTTTATTTAGGTTTGGGAAGTTTTTCTTTGAGCTTGGGGCATGATCCTATTGTATAGTATATATATGAAAATAAATCAAGATTTATGTAATGCTTGAATTCATTGAATAAAAGCACTTTTCTCCCAAAAACTTTTGTTCTCTCTTTCTCTTAAATCCATTGATTGTGCTTCCATGTTAATTCTAGAAGAGATCTTTTCTTATTGCTAGCTAATCACCAATGGCCATGCCTATTCATATGAGAGGATCTTATTTCCAACATTTAGTATCAGAATGGTGTTGCATAGAAGAAAGGAAGATACCTAAGGTTTCTGCATCCAGGATCTACTACACCAGGTTTTATCCCGAATCTTCTTATTTTCTTCATGGTTATCTCTTGATTAAGGTGGAGAGTTGTTACATGGAGCAGAGATGAATTAGAAGGTTGGAAAGAGGATATAGGACATATAGATCTTCTTTGAGAGGTAGTTTTGTTAGTGTGTAATTGCAGAAGGGTGTTAGGGTTTTGCTCTTAGCTTGAATATAGTTATGGGATCAAGCAAATTCAAGGTAGACTTTGAAAAGTTCAACAGGAAGAGAAAGTTTATCCTATGGCAACAAAAGGTGAAAGACTTATTGCTTCAGTAGAGAAACTACAAGATCTTAATAAGAAAGAGGCTAGAAAGGATCAATATTAAGGACTAGGAAGAGTTAGAGGAGATCGCTTTTAGTATAATCAGAAATGCTTGATCGATCAGGTGTTGCCCGAGATTTGTATAAAGACCATAGCAAAGGAGCTCTGGACAGGACTAGAGAATACTTGCATGAGGAACAACATGACTAATAAGCTATGGTTAAAGAAGCAGCTTTACAATCTGAGGATGCCTAAAGGTGAAGATCTTGTTGCACATATCCAAAAGTTAGGTGATGAGATTGGATGTGAAGATTGACGAGGAAGATTGGGTATTGCTGTTACTATGTTCTCTTCTAGGTTCTTATGATGATCTTATAACAATCTTAGTTTATGAAAAGGAGATCCTAAACTTTGAAGAGGTTGTTAGTGTGCTTAGATCAAATGAGCAAAAAAAAAATCTACAAGAGAAACCCTAAGTCAGAGGTCTTGGTTGTGAATAAAAGATAGGAAAGATCAAAGAAGGCAAAGAGGAAATCTAAAGGTAGGTCAAAGTCTTAGGATTAGAAGAAGATATTTAAATGCTATAAGTATCATCAGCCTAGATACTTGGAGAGGAATTACCTCCTTTTGAAGTCAGAAAAGGAAAAGCCAGCAAGAGTGATGATACAGCTTTGGTGAGTAGTGGAGAAGATCTACTAGTTGCATCAAATTGGTCTACAAAGTAAGATACTACGTGGATATTAGATTTAGTATACTCACACTGCTATATTTCTAATCGAGAGTGGTTTGCTACCTACCAGAAGATTGATGGAGGAAGTGTCAGCCTTAAAGATGATCACCCATGTAAAGTAGTTGGAGTTGGCATTATTAGAGTGAGGATGTATAAAGAGATCATTCGTACATTATCGAATATCAAGCATGTACCAGAGTTGAAGAAAAATATGATTTCTTTGGGCTACTTGGAGGAGCAGAATTATGCTTTTAGTAGCAAGACTGAGAGTGGGGATGCATGATCTCTAAGGGAGCTTTAGTGGTGATCAGAGGTAGAAAATTGAGCAACAAACTTTATAGAATGGAGGGTTCAGTTATGAATGATAGTGCTAAGATGCTAGCAGTGGCACAGGAAGAGTAGCTCTTATATCGATTGTAGCACTATTGGATAGGTCACATGAGTAACCGAGGGCTCATAGAACTTAGTAGAAGAGGAATGATCTTAGTCCTATTACTAATTTATATGCCGTGCATTTTTGATAAATAGCATAGGGTGAAGTTTGCCACCAGTACCAAGTAAAGTGAAGAAGTGATGGATTTAGTGCACTCAGATGTATGGGGATTGGCTTCTTATCAGCTAGAGGTGGGACAAAATATTTTGTCACCTTCATTAATAATTACTCAAGGAAGGTGTGGATTTATCTGATCAGAGATAAATCAGAGATATTTATCCCGTTCAGAGCTTGAAGAGCTAAAGTTGAGGAGTCAGGGAGACAAGTGACATGTCTAAGGTTAGATAATGGAGGAGAGTATACAAGCCTAGAGTTTCAAAAGTACTATGAGAAAAATGGCATCAAATGCTATTACACAGTGAAGATGACCTTCTAGCAGAATGGTATCGTAGAGAGGATGAATTGGATACCGATCGAGAAGGCATGAAGTTTGAGGCTATAGACATCACTTTTAAAGTCCTTTTAGGGTGATGCCATAATAATTTCTTATTTTCTTGTTAACAGGTCCCCTCATCGCAAGCTGAATGGAGGCATTTTAGAGGAGATCTAGAGTGAGAAGAAGGTGGAGCATGGCCACCTGAAGGTCTTCGATTGTCCAGTCTAAGCATATATGGAGGTAGCCGAGAGGAGTAAGTTAGATCCTAAATCTCAAAGAATGATCTTTATTAGGTATCCATAAGGAGTCAAGGGATACTTGCTATGAAATCCCAAAGCACTAAAGTCAGTAATTAGTAAGGATATCATCTTTGATGAGAAGAGCATCTTGGAGAGGTCTGAGAGTATAGGTGGAACTAGAGAAATGAAGGTGAGAAGCAAATGATATACAATCTACATCCACTTATAGGAGTATTCCTATTGAGGTGGAGTTGGATAGGAGAATATTTACTTAGGTGGAGACTAGCATGGAGAGCTAGCTATTCAAGTGGAGGTGCAGGAATAGCCACAGACTTCAGGCAGGAGCCATGTGCTAGTGGGAGTGGCTTTGCATAAACCCCAGCATACCATCAAAAGATCGATCAAATATGGGATTGATGAGGCTATCTCTTATGCTCTCATCACTGCTAATGGAGATCCAGAGAACTACACAGAGGTTATGAAAAGTAAAGACCATGAGTCATGAATGTAGGTCATGATGGAGGAAATAGAATCACTAGAAAGGAATCAGACATGATAGCTAGTGGATCTTTCAGAAGGTACTCGACCTATTGACTCAAAGTGGGTGTTCATTAAGAAGGAGGCACCTTCAAAACAAGATGGAGTCAGATTCAAGGCAAGGCTGGTAGCAAAGAGATACTCATAATGAAAAGGAATTAATTATACTGAGGTTTTGTTTCCTATGATACATAATACAACTAATCGAATTTTGCTATCATTGGTGGCATAGCATAATATGAAATTAAAATAGATAGATGTGAAGATAACCTTCCTTTGTGAAACTTTAGAGGAAAGGATCTATATGAGGTAGCCATATGGTTTTATGAAGATTGGATAGGAGGAGAAGGTATGTTTACTTAAGAGATCACTGTATAGCCTGAAATAATTCCTTCGTCAGTGGTATCATAGATTTCTTAGTTTTATCTTGAGTTTGGGATTTAGCAGATGTGAACATGATTGCTATGTCTATGTCAAGGATGTAGATGACAAGAATGCCTTATATCTATTTTTGTATGTAGATTATATGCTTATAGCTAGTAGAAACATGGAAGCTGTGAAAAGGTTGAAAAAAGCATTATCATCTGAATTTATGATGAAGGATTTGGGTCCAGTAAAGAAAATCCTTGAAATGGAGATTTGCAAGGATAGATGCAAAGGAATGCTCCATTTGTCATAAGAATGATATGTCTAGAAAGCTTTGAAGAGATTTGGTATGCAAAAGGCCAAACCTATAGAGACACCATTATCGAGCCACATATCTCTCTCCAAGTATCAAAGCCTCCAGTCAGGAGAAAAGAAAGAGTATATGGATAGAGTTTCTTATGCAAATACTGTAGACAGTGTGATGTATACCATGGTGTGCTCTAGATTAGATATAACACATGCAGTAAGCTTGATTAGTAGGTACATAGCAAACCCTAGGAAGGAATACTAGAAAATATTAAAGTGGATACTGAGATATCTATAAGGAATAAGGGACTATGGTTTGGTGTTTAGTGGGTAATCAGGAGGATTTGAAAGAAAATTCATGGAGATGCATGGAGGTTTAAGTCTTCTATAAGAATTTGTAGATGTAAATTATGTTGGTGATCTTAATACAAGGAGGTCTACTATTAGATACCTCTTCTGTATATTTGGTGGATTGGTATCTTGGAGATCAATCCTTTAATCAATCATGGCCTTGTCTATCATAGAGGCCAAATACATTAGGATTACAGAGGCTGCAAAGATAGCTCTTTGGATTAGGAGGTTGATTATTGAGATGGACTTAGAACAGAGCAAGGTTACACTGTACAGTGACAATCAGAGTGCTCTACAATTGGCATAGAATCTAATCTATCATGCTCACACAAAGCATATAGATGTGAGATACCATAGGATCAAAAAACTAATGGAGAAGGGTGAAGTGGAGCTGATGAATGTCCCTACCAAGAAGAATCAATCAGATGCACTCACGAAGGTACTTCCTAGAGATAGCTTTCAGATGTGTATAGGATAGATGGGTTTGCAGGAAAGAACTAAGTTCATAAGGACTTGGGAGCACCAAGGTAGAGAATGTGAGCTCAGGTGTGGTGCTCCCAAGCCTTGAAAACTTGAGGAGAAAGGCCATGGAAAGCTAGGAGTGAGCCAACAAGAAAATCAACCTGATCAATAGAGGAGTCATCTCAGTTCTGAGATGAGATGACTCGATGCTAAGCCAGTCATCTCGATTCTGAGACGAGATGACTCAGTGCAAAGCAAGACATCTTGGTCAGTCCAAGATGACTCAATCTCAGACCAAATCCAGATAAAGAGCAGTGTTTCGAGGTGCCGAGCTGACATGTAGTTAGAGACATCTCGGTTTGAAGATGAGATGTCTCGAATATAGGCGAAAGGACTCGATTTCAGGAGGAGACATCTCAGTTTTTGCGAGTAGGTTTGAACTGGGTTTTCTATTTGGGTTTTTTTTTTTTTAGCTTGGGGCTTGATCCTATTGTATACTATATATACAGAAATAGATCAAGATTTATATAATGCTGAATTCATTGAATAAAATCTTTTTTCTCTCAAAAACTTTTGTTCTCGTTTTCTCTTGAATCCATTGATTGTGCTTCTACATTAATTCTAGGAGGGATCTTTCCTTATTGCTGGCTAATCACCAATGGCCATGCTAGTCCATGAGAGGGTCTTATACCTGACAGTAGGTGCATTCCCTTGATGCACTCTATAGTTGATCGAAGGTAGGAAAAAATCCCTCTATGGAGAAGTAGGTGCTGATGATCCCTTGACGCTGAATGAGGTAATTCCACCATGACATCATAGAAGATAATTATGACAAGACTAGCTTCAAGCAATGGAACCCGTATTTATAGGAGAGGCGGACCTGGATGCATCCAACTACCTCCCTAATCGTGCAACAAGTGTCACCACTTGAGGGGTCTCGGAGACCACGCCTCCCAGGGAACAAAGCTCCAATCATCCCCCTCCAGTAGAATATCATTTTTGAAAAATGTCAGCATTGAAAGCCATGCATCTTTAGGCTCACAAGCTAGACAGCCCTTCACTGCATGATTCATGAAGCGAACCACCTTCAAAGATCGGTGAGATGAAGTATGAGGCCAATCTACATCTGATATGTGACAAGTCAGCTTAGGACTCCCAAGACTCCATCCACCATGAATGCTCTAAGGGGAAAAATTGGATCGACAATCAACGGTCGGCTACTCCCTTTGCTCGAAGTGAGAAAGACGCTCCAGGCTTGGGAGTGGGGGGCAACTATTATAGGAGCTACCTAATTATCAGATCCCACCTCCTTTCATCAAGTCATGGCCGATCGCCCACCAAAGTCCTGGCCAAGTGAGACCATGCCAGGGTATTAGGGGAGTGCCTAGGCGCCTATGGCCAAATGGCACTATAGCATCAACCTATGCTTGATCCCCCATCTTGGCTTATTATCGACATCAAGGTTGGGAGACAATCGATGATAGTGGTTGATGCCTCATGTGTCATGCAGATGCTGATATATCCAGAGTAATGTCTCGCCCTGCCCTAGCCCTAGGTCACCAACTCGCTTGACCATATGCACATTAATCCTTGAGATACTCCACCAACTTTTTAGATGTGGGCGTGGTCTGCCACTAACACTCATGACTTATCAACCCGACCTATGGGCATGATTGGCCATTAGAGCCCATAACTAAAAAACCTGAGCATGGGATAATGGACGACATGACAACCTATCAAATTATGGCACTGCAGACTCGAGCGGTCTCCAGTAGCTAGCAGATCATGGCCTAGTAGGCCCCTAGTAGCCTATGTGACTCTGCCACAGCAGCCTATGACTCTATCTCTGTGTAAAGAGATAAAAAAGGAAATCCTCAGGTAAGACCAAGAGATGCAAGTTTAAGAGAGAACCTAGAACTCTTCTTCCATTCCTTCTCATCTTTTTTGTTCCTTCATTTATTTCTTAGACTTTGACTGACTTAAGCATTGGAAGATCCTCCATCGAACATGCTTTGATGAGCAGGCTTTTCTTGCAGGTCTGACCACCATGGAGAGTGGCCTCCACCTGTTATGCTAATGGCTGCTCAGTACCACAATCAAGGACTAATCTTTTGTATGGAACTTGGAGGTTAATCTAGAAAATCGAACAAGAATAAAGAAGAAGAGAGAAAGGGGACGGCACCTAGGGTTTGGTGTTGGAATTAGAGAGAAGAGAGAAGAGAGTTAGGGAGAAAAGCTTTGTTGTATTCCACACCTTGTAAATTGTGACAATACAATGGTTTATATATCTCAGGGTTTTCACATGAATCCTAATAAACTCCAGCTCAAAAACTCTCCTAGGCTAACCCATAAAGCACTCACCCAAATCCATGTACACCCATAGTTTTACATGCTCTCATCCCTGGATCTAAACCTGATCCATGCATGAATTAGCCCCCTTGAAACCTTATTAATTTCAACCTTAAAACTGCTAGGATCAAACCAGACCCTAGCCCAAAATAGAAAATCCATCAGCTTTGCCACGACACTAAGTTGACCCAGTCTTGGACTGAGTTAGCTCACCTGTGTGCTAGTCCGACACATCCGAAAACCTACTTTCTATCTAGCTTTTTCCTAAGATACAGTCAACCCACCCTAAGACTGGGTCAACTCACCTTGCAACTTAGTCGACCCAGTCTCAGTTTGAGCCGATTAAGCTGCTGAAACTGCTTCTTCTCTGCAGTCTTCTTTCCTTGGCTGATTTCTTACTCCACTGTGTGTCCCCAGGTTACTGGAGTACCAATCAATTCCCTCAAGATTCTCAACACCTAGACCTCAAGCCCATAGAAAGCTACATGCCTCCTCCATCTTAGGACTACTCGTATTATAGTCCTAGGACTACACCTATCCTAGTCTCCTGGAACCAACATCCTAACTCCTTTTGTGACCTCCCAAGGATTGGGAGCACCATACCAACTCCTCCAATCTCCACCTTGGTATGCCTAATCCTTAGCACAACTTGCAATATCCTCCTGCATGATTTCGCTATCGATGCATGCTATAATAGCTCCTTATGCAAATCTTGCCACCACCAATCCTCTTAAGCTATTGAGCTCCCATGGAAACTTTTAGAACGGCTGCCTCCATAGCTGAAGACCTTAGCTTGCTTCTTTGCATCACCTTGAAAATTATAGAATCCCTTCTACCTGGCAGCTACACCACTTGCCTTGGACTTTCTTGGAGAAACTATAGCCTTCCTATACTAGCACTTGCTGCATAACCTAACACGATCTCCTTAGAATTATGCTTGTCCACCTACACATGTGGCTCCACCTAAAACTATACATCTCTCTGGTGTTGGGATATAGGTCCTTCCCTTGCACCCCTCCACTTTGAACTCGTGTCTCTACTTGTGAAGCTACTTCTACTTAGTGCTTCACTTGAAACTAAAGTCCTCTTGATGCCATAGAAGTTAACTCTATACCCGAGTCACCTGAGGCCAAACATTCAATGCTACACTGTTAAGCCTACTGCTATACCTTGAATACCATCGCTGCTCCTTCAAATCCTCTGTACTCCACAAACTCCTTCAAAGCCATCTCGAATACTCTGCAATTTGTAGGTACCTCCAAAACTATCAAGAGCTCATCCAACTCTTCTTCTTCAATGACTGAACTAAAGGAATCCAATTTTTTTTGCTTTCTTACATTTTTTTCAAAGAAGACACTCTCGCTTAAAGTGCCCTGCTTTACCATACTTGAAACATCTCCTGAACTCCTTGCTACCCTTCTGCTTGTCCTTTTTCTTCTCTTTCTTGAATTTCTCTAAAACTGCAAGATCCTTCTGGAATAGCTTCCTCTTCGTCATCTACTCCCGCTGCTCGTTAGACCTGAGCATGGATATGATCTCCTCATACATCAGTATCTCCCTACCATATAGCAGTGTCATCACCAATGGATCAAAGCTTTTAGGTAGCGAGCACAGTAGCAATAGACTTTTGTCCTCCTCTTCGAGCCCCACCCTTATGTTGAGCAAGTTCATGCTCATCCAATCGAATCATTAAATGTATACCATAATATCCTCACTCTCTTGTATCCAAAGGCTATACAGTTGCTTCTTTAGCATCAATTTGTTGCACATATTTTTTCTCTTGTACAACTAGTGCAACCTCGACCATAAACCCTTGAGTATTCTCTCCTCCAACATGCCATATAAAACATCATCTACTAGACAACCCTAATCATGGTGCATGCCATTTTCTCCAAGAACATCTATACCTTGTCTATCATCTCCTCCAACCTATCCTCTAAGACTGAATGTAACCCCATCTGAACCAATAGATCCTTTATCCTAACCTTCCATATGGTGAAACTTTCTTTACCATCAAATTTCTCAAATCCCACCTTTAACCCACTACTTTTCATGATCAATCCAAATCAAAAATAGTACAATAGGTAGATCTAAAAATTACTTTGATTGGGAGGATGGACAACAATCTCTAGATCTCTTTCTTTCTCACAAAACCTGAAAAAAATCTTAGATCTGAACCTCATTATTGATCCTCTACTGAAACATGATCTTTTTCCTCATCCACGGTCAATCAAGCTCTGATATCAATTATTATTCCAATGGCTACTCGAAAATATGGATGAAGATTGATCTCTTTCGTGGAACCTAGGTGTTAATCTAGAAAACCAAAGAAGAACAAAAAAGAAGAGAGAAAGGGGGCGGCACCTAGGGTTTGGCGTTGGAACCAAAGAGAAGAAAGAAGAGAGTTAGGAAGAAAAGCTCTGTTATATTCCATACATTGTAAATTATTACAATATAATGGTTTATATATCCTAGGGTTCCCACATGAATCCTAATAAATTCCAATTCAAAAACTTCTTTAGGCTAACCCATAAAGCACCATCCCAAATCTATGTATACTCATGGTTTTACATGCTCTCATCCCCTAGATCTAAACCTAATTCATACATGAATTAACATCCTTAAGGCCTTATTAATCTTGGCCTTAAGAACCCTAAGATCAAACTAGACCCTAGCCCCAAATAGAAAATCCGTCAGCTCTATCTCAACACTGAGTCGGCTCACCTATATAAAAGTTTAGCATGTTTGAAAATCTATTTTCTATTTGGCTTTTTTCTAAGACATAGTCAACCCACCTTGAGATTGGGTCGACCTCACCTTGCAACTTAGTTGATCTAGTTTCAGTCTGAGCTGACTAACATATTGAAACTACTTCTTCTCTGCAATTTTCTTTTCTTGGCTAATTTCTTGCCCTACCTTGTATCCTTAGGTCTTCGAAGCACCAACCAATCCTCGCAAGGTCCTCAATACCTGGACCTTAAGCCTGTAGAAAGCTACATACTTCCTCCATCCTAGGACTACTCCTATCCTAGCCCTAGGACCACACCTATTCTAGTCTTCTGGAGCCAACACCCTGACTCCTCCCATGGCCTTTCAAGGCTTGGAAGCACCACACAAACTCCTACACCACTCATTGAAACATCTAGCCAATCTCTCGATATGGCACTATCAAAGTCGAATGGCAATAATGCTAGAACCTGGCACTGCTCTTATACCAGCCATGGACCGATCTCTTGTATGGACCAAGTGTTAAACCAAAAAATCAAAGAAGAATAAAGGAAGGGGCAGCAAGTTAGGAGATGCTAGGGTTTGGCATTGGAGCCAGAGAAAGAGAGTTAGGGAGAAAAGATCAATTGGATTCTATTATATTTTAAAATCCTAATACAACTTATATATATATAGCTAATATGGCCTGACCAAAAAACTTTCTTAGCTAATCCAATGTAATGCACTCCTCGAGCCCATGTACATACATGTATCACATGCACACATTCCTTTGGACTTAATCCCAGCACAAATCATAGATTAGCCCCTTAGGACCTTACAAACCAAGGCCCTAAGTCACCTAGGATCAAATCCAATCCTAAACCCAAATAGAAAACCCATGTAGTTCTATTTGCAAAAAGGGGTCGACTTCATATTAGTAGGAATTGACTTGCCTAGAATGAAGTCGACTCCTCCTGAATTCAAGTAGACTCCACTACATCCCGAGCGTCAAGTTCCCGAAAGCCAATTGTCTATCTGCAGCACCCTGAGATAACCAAGTCGACTTCTTCAGAGGTGGGGTCGACTCCTCTGGGACCTAGTCGACTCCTCCTGAAGGTGAGCCGATTTCTCTACACGTAGATTGCTGATTCTTCTTATGATGGCTTATAGCCTTTCATCCTAAGACTCAAACCTACTCTAAATCTTTTGAGCCAACTCCATGGCTTAACTCCTAGCCTCATAAGGCTTAGGAGCACCACACTAACTCTTACAATCTCTACCTTGATGCTCCTAAGTCTTGACAAACTTGGCAGCACCCTCCTGCATGATCCTGCTTTTGCTATATGCCCTGATAGCCCCTTGTACGAGCATCTTTGCCACCACCAATCTTCTTTAGCTTCTAAGCTTTCCTGAAGACCTTTGGGATGACCGCCTCTATAATTGAAGATCCATGCTTGCTTGGCACCACCTTCAACTTTGTTGTATGCTCCCTTCTACTCGATAGCTACACCACTTATCCTAGACTTTCTTAAAGAAATCATAGCATTTCTATACCGGCACTCACTACACCTAATGCTCCACCTAACATGGTCTTCTCAAAGCTATGCCTCTCCACCTGCATACTTCGCTCCATCTAGATTTGTGCAATGCTAGTGTTGGTCCTAGAATATTAATCCTCCCTTTGTACCCCTCTGCTCTAAACTCATATCACATCCTTCTCTATCTGTGAAGCTACCTCTACCCAATGTTCTATCTGAAACTGAAGTCCATTTGATACTATAGAAGATAATCCTATACCCGAGGCCAATCACTCAATGCTGTCCTGCTAGGCCTGCCACTACACCTCCATCACCGTTGCTATCCCTTCGAACTCTCCATACTCCACAGACCCCTTTGAAGCCATTTCAGACCTTCCACACATCATGGGCTCCTCCGAAATAAATAAAAGCTCTTCCAACTCTTCCCTTCAATAACTGGACCTATGGAATTAATATCCTTTCTTTCTCCTCATTTGCATTTCTTTCAAAGCGGATACTCTCGCTTAAAGTGCCCTGCTTCACCATACTTGAAGTATTTACCCTTCTTGCTGCCTTTTTGCTTTTCCTTTCCCTTTCCTGGATCTCTCTAAAACCCCAAGACCCTTCAGAAGAATCTTTCCCTTCTTCATTTGCTCTTGTTGCTTATTAGATCTGAGCATTGATACGATCTTCTCATACACCAATGTCTTCTTATTGTATAACAGTGTCGTCACCAATAGATTGAAGCTTTTGGATAGCGAACATAGCAACAAAAGACTCTTATCCTTCTCTTCAAAGTAAGGCTAGTAGCAAAGGGATACTCACAGAGGGAAGGGATTGATTATATAGAAGTTTTCTCTCCTATGGTGCGCTATACTTCTATTTGGATTTTGTTGTCGCTAGTGGCATAGTATAATATGGATTTGAAACAAATGGACATGAAAACAATATTCTTTCATGGAACTTTAGAGAAAAGGATCTACATAAAGCAGTCAGGGAGAGATATAATATTCTTTTTTATTTTTTCATTTCTTGTAAACTTTCTAATTTTAGTGAAGATATTATTTTGTGCGGCCATAAATGTAAGAGCAAGAAACTCCGAATCATATGAATTTTCTTTATTTTATGTTTGTATGATTTTATTTTCTTTTTTTTTCTGTAATTACCGTATCTGCTATGCGTCATTCCAAAACACTCTATCCAGTCGAATCCAACAACTGGTTTCAAAGCATTAGGTTTAAAAGGAAGAGTGAGAGTGATGACAGGAGATGAAGAAAAGGTCAGGATCGATAAGTTCGATGGAAAAGACTTCAGATTCTGGAAGATGCAAATCGAGGATTATCTATATCAGAAGAGGCCTCATCCACCTCTTGAAGGAAAGAAACCTAAAGACATGTCACAAGTAGATTGAGAAGCATAGGACTGCCAGGCTTTGAAAGTTATCAAATTGACATTAGCTAGGAACGTTGTGTTCAAAATCCTAGAGGAAAAGATGATAGCTAATTTGATGAAGACTCTGACCAACATGTATGGGAAGCCTTCGGCCTCCAATAAGATATATCTTATGCATCATCTATTTAATTTGAAGATGCTCAAAAGTGCGTCAATTACTGATTACATCAATGAATTTAATCTAATTACGAGTCTATTAAGCTATGTTGATATTGGTTTTAAAGATGAGATTCATGCTTTAATTTTATTATCCTCTTTGCTCGAGAGTTGGGGTGTTACTATGACTACCGTGAGTAGTTCTTGTAGCTCAAGCAAGCTAAAATTTGAAGTCATCCAAAACCTGATTCTTAGTAAAGATATCAGGAGGAAAGAATCCAAAAAAAATTCTGACTCTATCTTGATTACTCAAGAAGGTAGAAAAAGAACTATACAGTCCAACAGAAGAGCTAAATTAAGTTCAAAAGATCAATGGTGTTGGACTACAAATAAAAAGGATACACTAGAAAGAATTGCTGGGCAAGAAAGGAGAATAAAAGTCAGAATGAAGAATCCGTCAATGCAGCAATAGAGATAATAGCCGATGCCCTAGTCCTCAGTGTGGATAGTCTGATAAAGTCTTGGATTCTGAACTCTAGAGCTTTGTTTCACTTTATCTCATAGAAAGAGTGAATGATAAATTATACTACTAAAAATTTTGGAAAGGTTTATCTCGATGATGATGAAATGCTGGATATTATGGGAAAAGATGAGTGCATATAAAGATGTCAAATCAGTCAGCATGGAAGCTTAAGAATGTCGGGCATGTCCCAAATTTAAAAAAGAATCTAATTTTGATGGGATAGTTGGATGTTGAAAGGTACACTATAATTTTTATTGGTGGCTTATGGAAGATCACCAAAGGTGCTACAATGATAGCATGAGGCAGTAGGCTGGGTACCCTCTACATGATCAATAGTATCAAAAATTTAGTGATTAAGAAATTAGGGATGTGTATGGCCTCAATTGGCCTCCAAAATTAGTTGAGTAGAGGTGCTGTATAGAATACTAACCTATTTTGAAAATTTGTTTATTTTTTCTATTTTAGATGGATGCACGTTTGGGTGTCTTAGTCTCCAAGTAGGAGAGTTGTTGGGTGGTAAAGCCTAATCCACCTACAAAAAAAGCCCATGACCCAAGAAGCCCAAAGAAAATAGCCTTGAAAGAAAAAAAATAAAAAAAAAGAGGGCCCCCAGCAAGGCCCGGCCCAATAGCTAGGCACGGCTCGGTGATAGAAGCCCATGCCGGCACACTACCCAAGCAGGCATGCGAGCTAGGTGCCCATGCATGCGCAGCCCACTCGTGTAGGCCCAAACCCATGCGCATCATGGTCCACACCACGTGGCGGACCAACAAGGTCCACATGGTGGGCATGAACCCTTAAAGGGTCCATAGTAATTTCTATGTGGTGCATGTAGGTAAAGTGGTCATTTTGAAGGCTGCATGTGCATGGATTAGCAGGGATCAATGA
>QRFJ01001764.1:90794-245643 GCA_006176705.1 Cocos nucifera
TATACACCACACAACACAATATATATATATCTATATATAGATACGATACGTAACAACATACATACTACATACATACATACAATACATATATAGATATATATATATATATATATAATATATATATATTATGTATATAATAACATACTATACATACATAATAATTTTTTCATATATATATATATACGATAACATACATAATAATATATATATATTATATTATATATTATATATATATATAATACACATTATATTATATATATAACATATATAATATATACAGACATACATATATATATAACATACATACATATACATACATACATATCATACATACATACCATTACATACATACATATAATATTATAATATATAATATATATATATATTATATGATATTACATTGCATGCATAATAATTAATACATATATAATATCATATATTATATTAGTATATATATATATTATATATATACACACACATACATTACATACATACATATATATATATATACACATATATATATTATATAATATAATATATATATATATATATATATATATATAATAATAATATATATATATAATATATATAATATATATATATATACATATATATATATATCTATATAATAATATATAACATACATATTATATAATTATATATACTAATAACATACATATTAATACTATATACTATACATACATTATATATATATTATATATATATACATACACATATATTACATATATAGACACACACACACACAGACTATATATATATAATATATATATATTATATTATATATATAATATATATATATATATATATATATATATATATATATATAATAATATATGTTAGGTGGTGGACCTAATCCATACAAGAGGGACCAGACCCAAGAAGCCCAAAGAAAATAACCCGAAAAGAAAAGAATGGAAAAAAGAAGAAGAGGGCCCCCATAGGTCCCAGCCCAGCAACTGGGCACGACCCAATGAGCTAGCATAGCCCAGTGCCAAAAGCCCATGCAGGCATGGCCTAACACGTGAGCGTGCATGCACAGCCCACGTGCATAGGCCCGGACCCATGTGCACCATGGTCCACACTGCATGGTAGATCGGTGGTGTTCGCGTTGTGGGCATGGACCCTTAAAGGGTCCATAGTAATTTCTACGTGGCGCACAAGTGTAAAGTGAAGGCTATGTTATGCGTGGATTGGCCGAGGATCGCGATAAGCTCCATCAACGAGCAGTCCATGGGCATGTTTATGGCTGTGGTGGCTTGATTAAAGGCTTGATCCAACAATTGATCGGCTAATTTGAGGCATGATCAGACAGCAGGAGGCACAGGCAACTTGATGGCTTCATCAAAAGCTCAATCTGGTGCACGATCGAATGGCAGGAGGTGTAGGCGAGCTTAATCGGATGGTTATAAGTCAATTGAAGTTTGATTTGGACTTGGATCTTCATTTTTGACATAGTTTGAACCTATTTTTTGGCCTTTAAATGGCCTATAGCTCCTGGTCTTGGCAGAATGCATAGGTGTAGAACCTTTTCAGAGAGAAAAGATAGAGCTTTTTCAAGAGAGAAAAAGAGAGAAGGTAAGATTCTTTTTGAAAAGAAGCTGGGTTCTTCTTGTGTGCAACTTAGGAAATCCTAAAGAAATCTCTCTCTTTTCTTTTTTTTTTTTTTTTTTTGGGATCATGATAAGCCCGATCTATAAATGGTCCATAGGGACAAGAGGTGCGATCCATTAGCTGGGCATATTTGCAGTTGTGATGGCTTGATCAAAGGTTTGATCCAATGATTGATGGGCTAATTTGAGATGCGATCGGATTGTAAGAGGCGCAAGCAGCTTGATGGCTTCATTAGAAGCTCAATCTGGTGCGTGATTGAATAGCGAGAGATGCAAATAGGCTTGATCAGATGGTCAGGAGTCCATTGGAGTTTGATTTGGACTTGGATCTCCATTTTTGACATGGTTTGACGCTATTTTTTAGCCTTTAAAAGGCATGTGGGCACTTGGGACTTGGTAGAATGCACGAGAGTGGCTAAGACCTTTTCAAGAGAGAAAAGAGAGCTTTTTCAAGAGAGAAAAGAGAGAGGAAGAGAGGAAAAGAGATAAAGTAAGAGTTCTTTTGAAAGAAGGTAGAGATTCTTCTTGTATGCAACCTAGGAGATCACCAGGAGAGTAAATCATCTCTAGGTGAAGTTTTCTTCTTCCTATTTGAAGCTGCTCTTGTATCTAGAAGAGAGTAAAAAAGAGTAATTTATTTTTAATTTTTTATCTCTTATAAATTTTTTGATTTTAGCAAAAATATTATTCTATGCGGCCGTGGACGTAGGAGTAAGGGACTCTAAACCACGTAAACATCCTGTATTTTGTGCTTGCATGATTTTATTTTCTTCTTTCTTCTGCAATTACCATATCCACTATGTATCATTCCGTAACACTCTATCCAGTTGATTCCAATAATATATATATATATATATATATATATATATATATCTATGTATGTATGTATGTATGTATGTGTGTGTGTGTGTCTATATATATATATATATGGATGTATATATGTATGTATGTATGTATGTATGTAATGTATGTATGTATCTATGTATGTATGTATGTATGTATGTATGTATGTATGTATCTATGTATAATACATACATGTACATGCATATATATATATATATATATATATATATATATATATATATATATATATATATATATATATATATATATATATATATATATATATGTATGTATATATATATATGTATGTATGTATGTTATGTATATATACATACATATATTATATATATATATATATATATATATATATAATACATACATACATACATAATAATATATATACATATATATATACATATACATATACATATATATATATATATATATATATATATATATATATGTATGTATGTATGTATGTATGTATGTATGTATGTATGTATGTATGTATCTATATATATATATATGTATGTATATGTAGTATGTATGTATATATAGATACACAAACACAAATCTTTGATATCTATATACATCTATATATATATATATGTATGTATGTGTGTGTGTGTATATATATATATATATATATAGAGAGAGAGAGAGAGAGGTAGACTGATCTCCGATCGATCGAATCCTAGTCCATATCTAGTCGGAGCTCCGACCATCGAATCAGCATGTATTTACGTGCACGCGCATGAAAAGATGTGCCAGCTGAAAAAACAGGCATGTGTGCGCCAGAAAAAATTCAGAAAAAAAGGGGTCTGAAAAAAATCTAAAAAAAACCTAAAAAAAGGTTCAAAAAAAAAAATCTTAAAAAAAAATAAAAAAAAAAAGGATCCTGAAGGCGCCTACTTTTAAAATGTAGGTCCCTTTAGGTGCCTGAAAGACGCCTACATTTAAAATGTATGTAGGCACGTTTCCTTTTTTTTTTTTTTTTTTTTAGTATAGGGATTTTTTTTTAAATTAAAAAAAATTTAAAAAAAACACCTAAAGGTGCCTACATTAAATTGTAGGTGCCTTTCAGGCACATGAAGGTGCCTACATTTAAATGTAGGCACTTTCATTTTTTTTTTGATTTTTTTATGATTTTTTTAAAATTTTTTTAGATTATTTTTTTAGGCAGCAGTCTATTTTTTTTTTTTTGATTTTTTTCAGGCACACACGTGCCTGCTTTTTTCAGCCAGTGCGTCTTTCAGGTGCGTGCACGTAGATGTGCGCTGATCCGATGGTCAGAAATTCGATTGGATATGGACTAGAATCCGATCGATTGGTGCCCAGTCCATCTCTCTCTGTATATATATATATATGTATGTATGTATGTATGTATGTATGTATGTATGTCATGTTTTGCAGTTGAATATTTGATTTTTAAATTTTCTAATGATTTAAAGATTTTGATTGTTTTATATTTTCTTTTAAGTTTATTATGGAGATGAATCAAAGATATGTAAACATCTCTTCGCATATGGTTGCTACACATAGGACACTATACCAAAAGATTATCCTATTTTCTAAAATTAAAGCTTCACATTTTGAAGAGGTGTGACCCTTTATAGAGGTGTTGGATGGAGGATACTTCTAAAGCGCCACATCTCTAGGCCTCACACCCTTTCGAAATCTATCAATAGGTATTATAGGAGAGTATCAAAGTGACAAATTAGATTATGAGAAAGTTGTAAGAATTTTCATAATATTCATCCCTCATATAGGATTTTATTTGGTGCTACTCCCTTCTTGGTTTGGGCTTTGGTTTGGGCTTAGACTAGTTTCAGTTCATCCATAAATTGTCTTATTGGAGTGCACCTTAAAACAATTATGAAGTGGTCTATTATTTCTTTATGGCAGACTATCATCAATTATTTGCACTTAGGTAGGGCAATTTCTACTTTAAAGAGAGTGCCATCCATAGTATGCTTCACATGATGTTTTCCTTGTTTGTTTATTAATATCTTTTCCTCGAGGCATATTTTATATTTGTGATATTATATATAACTAGCAAGCTTGAATTTCTCAACAATTTAATAATGTAATTTGCTTTGTCATATTCATATTTGCATGATAGTACTGAAGTAAAATAATTTTACATGGTCCATAATATTTATTAAACCATGTAATCATCACAATTATTTGGAAAAATTTCAAGAGATTTTATGATTTGTTTATAACCTTGACTTTTATACGATCTTGGTTTAGATTTTTTTAAGATTTGGTTGGATATCATCGGAGAAATTACCTATAATTTTTTGTTGGTCTATTTTATATACTTTCTACCTGTTATTTTTGTACATTATTTTGTGATAAAAGTTTCTAAAAAAAATAGTATTTTATCTGATATTAGCGAGATTGGAACCCTATTAAATTATATAAATATTAAATATCTTAGCTTCTTGTGCTTAGCTAATGATTTTGCCAATTTTATAACTAAGAATTATTTTATATTCCTATTTATATGGCATGATGGATAAGCAATGATTAGCATTTATTAGCATGATTATGAAGTATGAGATGATTAGTGTGTCATTGAAAATTTATGCAAGCTCTATCAAATTTAGCTTGTTCTAATATGCGTTGAATGTCATACTATTTTTTAGCAAGATAACTTTATAATTTAATGTAGTGCTTTCCATGAATGCACACATTTATAGTAAGTGCATGTATTTATTGATGTGTGAATATACGATGGGCACTAAGTGAGCTATATAATATCTTTGGCGGTAGGTTTTATAGTAGGATGAAGATTTTTGTTGTAGTTATTTAAGAAATGTTTTATTTTAGAGTTTGCTAATGTAGAATTCTATGGGCATCGAAGAAGTTAATGCCATTGGCATGGAATCTTGCAGTATAACAAGATTGATAACTAAACTTGAAAGAAGGCTAAACCCAACAACTACACCCTATCCTTACTAACTGGAGATCTTAAGACAAATATTCAGTAGGTAATAACAAAATGAGTCATTTTAGGATGACTAGAGAACTAAACAGTTTGGTTCATATTGCTTCTAGATCTTAACTATAATGGTAGTAGGAAGAGCATTGATCTTGAATGAGTTCTTAGCAAGTTGAGTAGGGTTTTTTTTTTTCTTCCATTACATAATATCCTTAAGGAACTTACCTATATAAGTGTAGTTGTGAGGTCATGATTTATGAGATTGAGCTATCCTTGGAGCATCAATGAATCCAAGATACTAGCATAGTTTTGTTATGAAAATATATTTCCAATATCCCTAATAGGTCATGAATAGGTTCTATAGGTTTTGAGACTTGTTGCTCCACAGAGACTTTTTCTTCAAGCCTAATCTGCCTCCCACTACTTTCATCTTGGATAAACTAATTTTTAAGGTAGATGGCATGTTGGCTCAAAATAACATTATGATCCTTTGGAAAGTAGAAGTAATATTGTAAAGACTCCTTAGGATATCCTATGAAACAAGCTCTCAAAGACCTGGACTCTAACTTGTTCGCCTGTAGTCTTTTGACATGGGCCAGACATCTTAAAATACTGAGATGATCAAGACTCGACTTCTTACCATGCCATATCTTATACGGTGTGGTAGGAATGGATTTAGAGAAAATCCTATTAATATATAGTTAGTGGTAAGTAAACTATATCTCCAAAGAAATAAGAAAAGATCAGTGAAGCTCATCATGGACCGAATGATATCCAATAGGATCCAATTTTTTTGTTCTGAAATTTCATTGAGTTAAGGCATTTCAGATGGAGTCCACTATGAGATTATGCTATTTTTCTTTTAGATAACTTAAAAATTTTTTACTAAGATATTCTTCTTCTCGATCTGATCAAAGAACCTTTATGAGTTTCCTAGTTTGTTTTTCTACTTTATTTATGAATTTCTTAAATTTTTCAAAGACTTCAGATTTGTGTACCATAAGAAACACATGTTGAAAATTGTATCCTACAGTCAATCATCTAGATTGTAGATGATTGAGCTCATTATAAAATATACTTAAATTATTGATAAATAAAATTATTATTCTGATTGTTCATCATTTTTGTGCATCTTTTTTTTAATGAACTCTTCTGTGATGAAGTCCTTATATAACATCTGATTGAGCAGATCGCTATGGCCATTTGGTCATAGGAGAAAAGAATGGTTTAAAGGCCATCTCCTTCCATTCGATGGGGTTCTCCTATGGCATGTATGGGTGCCACTACGGTTATTACTCTTGAAGATGAAGCAATGAAAAGAATAATTGAAATAGTTTCAATTTGAATATTAAACATGAATAGATTTAGATTAGATCTAAAAATTGATTCATTATTTAATTTTTATTGTGCTTTATTTTCTGCCTGAAATAGGCAATAAGTTATTGTTTATGAAATGAACCAACTCATTTTTTAAATAAGTTGATCCATTTGGAAAACAAAAAATAAAAATTATGAAAATATTTTATAAAATTTAAAAATAGTTTTCAAACACCAAACCCCAATCCATCGTCCCAAACTTAATTAAAAATTAAGTGTTGTCTTGTAGGATCTAGAATTATGAATTAAAGATCCAAAGATAAAAGTATAAACTGTGGTTTAAAGGATTAGATGAATTAGATGCATTAATTAGGTTAGACCTAAAGTTAGTTAAAGAATGGACTAAACTAGAGTAATTGATCAAATCTAATCAAGTATTGACTTAGATTAGGTTAAGAACACTCTAGATTCAACTTCAATAGTTGTAGTTGGTCAAGTCCATATCTTTAACAAGGACCAAGATGGACTTGATTCATGGCTAAGCAATCGAGCCTGAAATTACTAGGTGGATCAGATTGAATCTAATTAATCAGTTGGTATCTAAGATAAGTTTGGCAGTCTAAACTAGTAGTTTTTAATTGGGAGCTACTCACATTGATTTGATCTTTGATGAGTTAACGGCATATCCCTTCCACTAATCTTACTTACCTGACCGACATGGTCGATTAGGATTTGATTAGATCAGTTGGTGATTTGAGCTAATCCATATTAATTAGAAATCAATTTGACTTATTTTAATTAGTAAAACTAAATTAGGTGCATATGAACTGAAATTGATTCTAGTCCTCATTTATTGACTTACTAAAGTCACTAGAATATTTGACTTGATGAAGTTAGTGGGAGTAAATTGGCCTATGTCTTTTCTATTCTTAAATCACATGTAACCTAAATTCTCTAAATTATTAAGTCCTTAAAAATGATAAAATTATGGGGATAACTGAGTCATAGCCTCTCATTAAGGTGAATGGTAACGAATCTAATTTTTTAGGTAGATATTGGAGGTACCTTACACTTGGTGTTCATCTAGATATTGGAATTACTATCCATCAAATGATGATTAGATCACACTCTTTGAACGACAATCAGGTTGGCCATAGCTTTTCTCGGACCTGGTCATCATTCGTTTAATGCATCAAACTCAATCATGTTATTGGTTGGACCTAACCAGATCTTTTCAGTGGAGTCCATAGCTTACTGAATTGACTTCTAGGGCAAAATTAAATTACTAAAAATTATTTAAAGAAATAATTGATTGGGAACCTACCTGTAGATGCACACGGGTTGGCCAGAGCTTTTCTCGAGTCCGTTTGTAGTCTATGTGGATTCTAGTATCCACTATGGAGTTAGTGTAATTTTTCAAATTGGAGATAGAGGCTATCAATTCAGTGTAATTTCTCAAATTGGAGGTAGAGGCTATCAATTTATAAAAATAGTGAGAGAATCTTTAGACTAAAGTTTAAGTATTTAGGATTAAATAATTCAAGTACTAATTTGATCTTGTATTTTTCTTTCAAATAATAGAATGGCTAGTATTAATTTGCTCTATTCATTATTGGATAGTGATAAGCTTTTAGGACCTAATTTCAAGAAGTCTAGTATTGATCCTAATCAAGCAAACCCAAAGAGGAATTATCCTCTAGAGCAGAATAGGCTGAATAAGAAAAAATAGTAAGTAGTTATTGATCAAGGCTGTTATATGATAATATCTTATAATTTTTTTTTTGTGATACTTCTATCTGGGTATTAGATATCGAAAGTCCAGTTCACATATGTAATTCATTGCATGAACTTCAAATTGGTAGAAAATTTGAGAATGATGAAAGATTCCTAAATATTGAGAATGGAAAGAATGTTCTAGTCTTAGCATTAAAAACTCTTAAGCTTATTTTCATAATAAATAATATCATTTTAAGTGACTATTACTATTATCCATCCTTTATGATGAACATAATATCTATAAGGCTTTTGGCCCAAGATGATTATTATTTATCAATAAAGATAAATTATTATGATATCTTTATGAATGATGTCACAATAATGTGAGAATAATTAAGAAATAATATTTATATTTTATCATAGTCTATTAGTATAATGTACATATCAAATAAATATCCAAAATTAGATAATATCATCGATGCTTATCTTTTACACTATCAGCTTGGTCATATAAATAAGAATAGGATAAACAGGTTAGTCAAGGGGTGTATCCTTGACATCGATAATTATGAATAATTGACTAGCTATGTATTCTGTCTTTTTAGTAAGATGACCAAATCATCTTTTACTAAAAAGGATGAACAAGCTAGTGATCTTCTAGGTTTAGTATATAGTGATGCATGTGGACTAATGAACACATGCACTAGAGATGGGTATTACTACTTCATTATATTTACTAACGACCTATCTAGGTATGGACACGTCTATCTTATGAAGAGTAAATCTGTTTCATTTGAAATATTCAAATAATATTATAATAAAGTAGAAAAATAACTAAGAAAGAGTATTAAAACTCTTCGATCAGACCAAAAAGGTGAATATCTTTTCAATAAATTTTTGACATATCTAAGAGAGAATGAGATTCTCTCTTAATGGATCCCTCCTAGAATACCACAGCATAATGATGTGTCAAAATAAAGAAGTCGAATCCTGTTGGACATGGTTCAGTTCATGATGGAATTTGTGAGTTAGCCAATTTTCTTTTGGGGTTATGCACTTGAGACTACTTGTTATATTTTGAACAATGTTCCAAGCAAGTCTATTGTAAAAAGTTCATATGAGATATGGATTGGGCATAGGCTGATACTCTCTCATTTTAGTATTTGGAGGTGTCTGACTTATGTCAAATGTTTGTAAGTAGAAAAGCTTGGACCTAAGTCTAATAAATGCTTGTTTATAGGATATCCCAAGAAAATTAGGGATTATTACTTCTACCTTGCTGAAGAGCAAAATGTGTTCATCAGCAATAGAGTAGTCTTTTTGAAAAAGAAGTTCCTAAGAAAAAAAACTATTGCCTCTAATGTTAAACTTGGTGAAATTCGACAGGTGAAAGAACCAACATATTTTAGTGAACCTATAGAATTGGATTTGATAAGATCAAACCCAAAGCCCATTATAGAGGCACCCTTGAGGAGATCCGATAGAGTACCACGTCAGTCAGACAGAGACTATGGTTTCTTGGTCTGGGATGATGATCCTATTGAACTCGATGAGAACGACGAGAATCTGATCACTTACATGGATGCCATGCAGAGGTTCGACTCCGATAAGTGGCTGAAAGCCATGAAGTCTAAAATAGAGTCCATGAAGGTCAACAGTGTATGGACACTAGTTAATCCACCTAAAAGGATAAAATCTATTAGGTGTAAGTAGATTTTTAAAAGAAAAAGAAGCACAGACAGAAAGGTGAAGACCTATAAAGTCTGTTTAATTGTCAAGGAATATCATCAGCATTATGGTATTGACTATGATGAGATATTTTTTTTGATGGCAATGCTAAAGTCCATTTGGATTATTCTTGCAATAGCAGCATACTTAGACTATGAGATCTAGCAAATAATGTAAAGATAGCTTTTCTGAATGGAGAGCTGGACGAAGAGGTGCATATGATACAACTTGAGAGATTCACATCCATAAATGAGTCCAAGGTATGCAAGCTTCAAGGATCCATTTATAGATTGAAGCAGGCATCTCAGAGTTGAAATATGCATTTTGATAAAATGGTCAGAATGTATGACTTCATTAAGAATGGAGAGAAATCCTACATGTATAAATGGATTAATAGTTCTGTAGTAGTATTTTTTATATTGTATATGGATGATATTCTCTTAATCGGAAATGACATCCCTGCACTATAGGGAATAAAGGTTTGGTTGTCGTTTCAATTCTCCATAAAAAACTTGGAAGAAGCTTTCTGCATCCTAAGGATAAAGATCTATAGAGATAGATCTAAAAAATTACTTGGATTATCTCAATCCATGTATATTAATACCGTGCTGAAGAAGTTCAGTATGATAAATTCCAAGAAAGGCTATCTCCTGATGGGCCATGAAATTATTCTCTCAAAAAAGGATTATCCAACAACTCCTCAACAGAGAGAGCATATGAGTAGAATATCATATGCTTTGGTAGTAGGTTCTATTATATACATCATGGCATGTATGAGACCAAATATGGCATACTCATTAGGGATAGTGAGTAGATACCAGTCTGATCTAGATGAGAATCACTAAAAAATTGTAAAGACAATCCTAAAGTATTTAAGAAATACTAAGGACCAGTGGCTCATTTATGGAGCTGCTGACTTGAAACTTATAGGATATACTGATTCTAATTTTTAGTTAGATCATGATGATAATAAGTGTATGTTAGGTTATGTATTTATCTTGAACGATCGAGTGGTCTACTGAAAGAGTTTCAAGCAACATATTGTGGTCGATTCTATATGTGAGGCTGAGTATGTCATGACATCCAATGCTATGAAGGAAGCTATGTGGCTGCAGAAGTTCATCGACGAGCTAGGAGTAGCACCCTCTTTGGATGATCTAGTTTTATTTTACTATGATAGCGAAGGAGCCATAGCTCAAACAAAAGAACTGAAGGTACATCAGCACACCAAGTACATTCTATGTCGTTACTACCTTATATGAGAGATCATGGAATGATGTGACATCGAGCTTCAAAAGATCAATGGAAAGGAGAACTTGGCCGATCCATTTACTAAAGCCCTCAAAATCAAAAAGTTTGACAATCATAAATGAAAGATGGGTATTTAATACTGTTCTAAATGGCTTTAGTCTAAGTGAAAGTTGTTGAAAATTATATTTTAAAGCCAATCATTTAGGTTGTAGATGGTTGAGCTCATTGTAAAATATACTTGAATTATTAATGAATAAAACTATTATTCTGGTTATTCATCACTTTTGTGCATCTTCCTTTTAATAAATTTTTCTATGATGAAGTCCTTAGAACTATTTAGATTCAATAAAGGATGATTTATCATTTAGTCCATAAACTTACTCACGACTAAATGATATGTTGTTACCTAGGACAACAACGTTTATCGAGTGTAGGTCATTGCGTGTTATATAAGTTGATTGTCCTCTTAACCAAGGAGTATGGAGATATTGGTATGGCATGTAGGTGAAGTGTAGGGATACATTTCACTGAACATGATTCAACTGTCGAGCTCTTTACTATCAGGAGTTGCTCACAAAGGATATGGGTACAAGTATCCCTTAGATTTGAGATCACCATAGTGACTTGCAAGCAACTCACGATACTTTAGTACTGGACTACTTGAATTTTTAATTCAGTGATGAAAGATTTTTGGATGTAGTCAAGTACTTGTTTAGTCAGTGCATGAGTCAAAATGGAATTGACCCCCCCAAGTGTTAGAGTAAATGCATCACTGTATTTCAATTTAGCAAAACCTCGATCAGGGTAGTCCATTTGATGGATATTGAAATTTAAAATATAATGTAGATGATTTTTAGGATTGACAGTTAAACCCTAGGTCATCTTTTGACCTATTTGGACATCAGGTACCATTGCTAAATGATCACATCGATTAGTATAGAAATTAGTTCTTAAGGTTCAAACCTATGGGGTCACACATAATAGGAGTTTCTACCTAATCTAATGGCTGATCAAGAATCTCTATGATCTGAAACTCTGTGGTCAAGGTCCCACTGGACTGGGACTTTATGACCAGGAGTTCCACTAGATAGGACTCTGCCTTCTCAAGTTTCATTAGATTGGAACTTTGATATTATTGGAGGATTAATTAGATTGCTAATTAGCTTAATTTGATTGAGCGATAAGGATTGGATTAAATATGATTGAATTTGATTTGATTGGATTTGATCCGACTAGGTTATGAGATGACCTAATCACTATGAAAGATTGGACCCTAATTTGATCAGGATCTGGACTCAATTAATTTTTAATTTGATTAGAATTTTATTGAGTTGGATTAAGCCTAAATTGGTTGGGTTTATCCTAGTCTAATTGGATCTAGACAAATTGGTTTGGATGAAACCAATTTGGACAAGTCAAATTAGATTTAAATTTTGAATCTCCCTACACCTTGATATTGACCCATGCCCTCTCTATGCTTTTTCAGATGTTGCATGAGTTTTCTCATGCCTAAAAGAGATTTGTGCACCCTCTTCTTTCTCCCTTTGACCTGGTCCAAGAGTTGGACTGGTTCAAACTTAATCTTGAATTTTGAATTCAAGATGTAGTGGTTAAAACCACCCTAACCTCTCTCTCTTATCCATTCCCCATGCCACCCTTGTTTTGTTGCATGATTTTTTTGGTGATTTCTAAGTGAGGGCACACAGAAGGAGAGTCTTTCTACTCGTCATCCACCTAAATGAGGCATTGGAAGTGGATAAGGATCCACTTGAATTTGAATTTGGTTGGAAGGTTGAAACAAGTTCAGCATCCAAATCTTATCTTCTCCCACATGCTTCCCACACTTATGTTGCCCATTTTAAATAGGAATTTTTTTTTTGGGGCATGCGTGAGGGAGAGAGGCTTTGTGAGAGAGAATTTGAGAGTGGGGTGCATTTTTCTAGGCATGGAAAAATTCAAGGAGAAAGAGTAAGAAACCCCTTGCACCATAATTTCTTTCTTATCCCATGCCCCCATTTAGTTGGTTTTAAAGGTGTGCGTGTAGGATATATGAGGAAGGGTTTCTCAGTGAAATAAAGAGTGCATAAGGGTTTCCTAGGAATGAGTTCCAAATATCCCAAAATTCCAAATAGTCTGGTTTCCAGGGTTTCTAGATGTGGATAGCCCTAGAGTTTTGACCTAGGGTTCAGGGAGTGGGATTGAGTGTTGTGAGTGCCCTATCTCCATGAAAATCTCCACAGCACTTCATCATCCTCCTATTTATATTTTCTGACCTTCTAGAGTGCTCGAAAAATTAGAAGAAGGTGGTCAATCATGATCAATCGAGATTGACTGTCGAAGGCTCCAACAAGGAGCTAGCACTCTGGTGGAGCTAGTCGGGATCAGAAGCTCCATGTGGACCATTCGTGGAGGTCGAACAACTATGTGGCTACATCGCAATACAAGGATCCTCTTTCTAGTATTTTTAGATTGCAGAGATCATCTACTCATACTCAGGTATTGTGTTTTGAACACGAGTACGTTAGTAAATGAGATTTACTAATCTAATACATTCATTTTCTATAACATATATATACATGTCTAGATCCTAGTATAGGATTTTTATGATCTGATCATAGCATGTACAGATTAATATTAGATTAATCTCAGTTTGCTATTACACTTTATTCGAAAAGTCTCGAAATGCATGCCTAGAACCCTGCACATTTTCTACGATGTGTACCCATATTGTGATAAATTATCATAAAGGTTATGAAGTAGGAATTACCTCCTCTAGCCTACACATCAAATGAGCCACACACATCAGTGTATACTAGAGTTAGTATCTTAGTGGCCCTTTTTTCTTATCCCACAAATGGTAGCTTGGTCATTTTTCCTTGAAGGTAGGATTCATAGACCGAATATAACTCAGAAATCAATGGGCCCAAAAGTCTACTCTTCTCTAGTCTATTAATCCTTTCTTCTCCTATATGACCTAGCCTAAGATGCTATATATACCTGAGGTTAGTTTCATCTTTAGGTCTTTTAGATCCTACGGCATTTATATCCTACTCAGTTATGTTAACAAATACATCAACATATAAATGATAGAGACAATCAACCACATCCAATCATTTTATTTCCAAAATAAATGGTATAGTAGTCTTTATTAAAAGACAATACATTCTTCTTGTGCTAGTGTAGATACAAAAATCAAATTCCTACTAGCACTAGATACATAGAGACAGTCCCAGAGAACTAAACTAAATCCAGATAGTAGTCATAGAGAATAGGTGCCCACGGCTATAGCAGCAACTCTTACCCCATTATCGATGGTAACTATCATAAATTTATAAATAAAAAATATTAAAATATATAATAATTAATATTTATTTTTTAAAAAATAATATTTTTATTTATATTTTGTAGGAAATAAGCTCACCAATGAAAAGAGCTTGATTTATGGGTTAAACCAAATTAAATTTTGATGCAAATTGGAGCTAAAATGGAGAAGAAATGAAGGCCAAAAAGTTGTAAGAAAAAAAAGATAGCCAATTCAATCTGAACTAGCTCAGAAGAACTAGTCGACTCGAACCGACCACAGTCTAGCAACCCAGCCTGATTGAATCAGCTCAAAAGAATTGACTGACTCAGACCAACCATGGTCCAGCTACCTAGCCCGACTGCCATGCCAACCAAAGAAAACCAGCCCAGCTTGGCCCAACACCGTAGGCCAGCCCGTGTGAAACTTGACACAGTCCAGCCCGCTAGTGACTGACGTTAGGCCAATGTCAAATATCATGCAGCTTATAGGAGGGAGCGACTGCAATAGTGAACTAGGTTTATATGCAGTCCATAGGCGGAGGTGCGATGTGCGCAATCTAACAATTCTCAGCACTACTAGCCAAGATCCAATAGTCAGGATGAGTAGCTGATTTTGATCCAAGTTTTCCAGGCATTCTTATGCCTGATCTAATGTTTGATATCGCAGCCGATCGAGATCCAACGATAGGGATAGATTTTTGGTTTCAATTAAGACTTTTCAGGCTTTCTACGCACGATCCAACGTTGGAAAATGGCTAGATCAAGCAATCTAACGATCTGAAAGTGATCTGGGCATTGATCTTGAGCTGGGTGGTGGTTTTTGATGAATTTTTAAGCCTTTGATCAGCAATCGAATGGCCAAAATTCAAGGAATAGATGGAATTTGAGCCAAACTCCAAACACGACTTCAAAAATAACTCTAAGAACTTCATCTTTTCCTTTATAAAAGCCTCCTTACACCCGAAAGCCTGAGAGAGGTCCTTTGAGCAGCAGTAGCTCGTAGACAACTTCTCTCCTCTTTCTTTCTTCTTTTTTTTTTCTTTATTTTTCTTTTCTTTTCTTCCATCCAAGGAGTTTAAAGATGCCAATGATAGAAGAATTCAACAGCATGTCGGGCTAAAGATCTCATGTCTCTGAAAAGTAAGAAAAGTTTTCAGTTTGAGAGTTTATAATTTGAACCTTGTTTATCTTTTCATCAAGCAATAAAGTCTAATTAATTATCATCAACATACTTTTCTTAATCATTCTTTATTGTTTAATCTCTTACAATTTACAACTAAAGAGATAGATTGTGATTATCGAAAGATACGGTCGGTGCTCAAGTTAGAATAAATTGTAAGACTTATTACATTAATATTTATGTTCTTTGATTACATCATCTAAAAAAATGGTCATGATCATGTTAGATATGGTCCATGCTTGGTAGAATAGGTTATGCTAGAATTTGGTTAAGAAAATAGATATCTCATAAGATTGCATGTTGACAATAAAAAGATTATATGAATCAATTATAAACTTGAATACTGAAAGATGGAACTAAAACCCAAGATAATTTTTTTTTTTTGATCACTTTATTAAAATTACTTTTACTATTCTACTACTTTCCAATTTTTCACTACTTCAAAATTTAAAAACCAATCAAATAATTTTTTTCTAATCAATTTTTCTAGATTTTTGAGAAAATCGACATCTGACTCATCACTATTTTAACCAATAGTAAGATCAGTTTAAATTTATATTTGTGCTATAATAACAAGCATCAAATTTTTAACATCATTGTCAGGGATCCTAGAATGATTGATTTGAAAAAAATTAATTAATTAAAAAATTATTACTTTTTAATTTTATTTAGTTATTACTACCTTTCATAATTGATTTCTTGCTATTTATAGTTTAGATTAATTTATTAATTTTTGAGACTTAATCACTTAAATTTACTTTCTTTTGCAAAACTAAAAGAATCAAAAACTAAAAAAAATATCTATAAAAAGATAAAACTATAAACCCTAAAATATCATAATATTTCATAACACTTAATTTATTTAGCATTAATAAAAATATAAAATATTTTTTTTTATAAACTTGATTGGACATCCTGTTTCTTTGCATTGCATCTTCATAATTAATTTTAAGAGCATAACCCATTAACTAAGATAAGGTGGTAACCCATTAACTAAGATAAGATGGTGATTTGATCATCCTTCCTTAGCCTAAAAGCTATATCTTTTATTTTGCCTGATCTAGACCTTAATTTAAAATCAATTAGATGTTAGCCCTAGGATATTTGAGCTTAATAGGATAAGAAAGCCCTAGAGTTGGATCAGATTTGGATTAGCTAATTACTCGGTGTCTAAGGCAAGTGATTTAGAGAAGATGGTTTTTAATTAATTCTATTATCTGATCTGACCAACTTAGTTGGTATCTAAAAAAAGTAACAAGTAGAAAACCTCCCACATCTTACACTTATCTAGCCGAGTTAGTTAGCTAATCTTAGATTTGGAGTGCTCAAAGGCAGGTCATAGAATAGTTAGGACCTGTCTAGATCTAGGTTAACCACAGGATAAAGAGTCCATTTTGAGCTGACTTGTTTGCCACTATAATTCAACCCTAATTAAAATACAATTCTTTATCATCTCTAGATTTAGGACTCTTTAGGGCTCTCATCTTTAGAATTTTTTCTTTTCATCTTTTCTCCTCTTCTTATATATTTATTTTTTTTAAAATTAAATAATTAAATTAAAAATATAGAGAACATAGCAAACTATCCACTCCCTTCTTAAAAAAGAAAATCCAGATGATTAGTTAGAATTGAACAAAACCCTACCCTTAATCAAGTAGCCCATGAATCCACTATAGATGAAATCAATCATGAACCTTAGGTTCTAATAGATCTTTGCTATCCAATGGGCTCGGCCCCGCCATCTTGTATTCAACTACCTCAGACTACTGCTACCACCTTCAAGCTAAAATCTCAAATCATTAATATACTCCCTAAATTCACTGGAGTTGAAGATACATATACTTTTTTAGAGAATTTGAGAAAGTTTATGACACCATGAAAATATACCAGCTCTCGGAGGATGCTATTAAACTGAGACTGATTAATTTTGTTCTCAAGGATAATGCCAAGAAATGGCTATATAGATTGCCTAACTAATCAATCTTGACTTGGGAAGGCTTTGTAAAGATTTTCTTAAAAAAAATTTTTCCTCATCATAAGATGGCAAAATTAAGAAATAAAATTAACCAGTTCTACTAGTTAGAGGAAGAGTCATTCTGAAAATATCTAGACCATTTTAAAAACCTTTTGAGTCAATACCCACATCATGGGATAGAAATTTGGAGGTTGTGCCAAATCATTTATGAAGGTTTGGAACCAAGTTCTAGAACTATGCTAGAGTCAATGTGTTAGGACCAATTCATGTATAAGGAAGCTAATGAGGCCTAATAATTTTTAGAGAATCTAGCAGAAAAGAGTATGTAGTAGAAAATAATTAGCAAACCTATGCCAGCAAAAGGTGGTATACACTAAGTTCCAACAACCCTAGCTGTAGAAGTCAAATTTGCCACATTACAATGAAGATTAGAGGCCTTAGAATTATAGAGGTCAACCAATATAAACCAAGTGTCTGCATTCATGTGCAATGGCTACAGTGCACCAGACCATGTCTTAGAGAAATATCCCCTCCTAATGAAACCAGTAGAAAATGAGTTTGCATAGGTAAATATAGCCTATCAAATGACCCCTATGCATCAACCTATAACACATGGTGGAGAAACCATCTAAACTTTTCTTGGTCATAAAATGCTAATTCGAGCAACTCTAATCAACAATCCAATTTTTCTTGGCTACAAGGATCAAATTCAAATAAACCTGTCATCAATCAATCCTACTTGAGGCCCAATCAATCATTAAACAATCTAAACGATGAAAAGCTTAATTCATTAGAAAAAAAGCTTAGACATCATGATAAAGTCACAGACCAACCTTATGCAGACCACGAACCAACTTATAAACTTAAACTCCCAAGCCATTACCCATCTAGAAATGCAGTTGGATCAGTTAGCCATAGCTTTTAGTGAAAAAGAAAAGGATAAATTACCAAGTCAACCCGAGGCTAATCTTGGGACCTAACACAACTATAAAGATCACAACAAGGATCTCAGATCAACCAATTGAATGCTATTCATATATTAAGATCTAGGAGACAAATAGATAACTTAGTAGGCACACCTGAATTAGAAGAAGAAATAGAAGAGCCACTACTTAAACCAATTTTTGGCCAAAGTCAGTCCAAGAAACCTAAAATATCAAAACTTGTTGCGCAAAAATGTAGCAACCCAAGGGGGCATTGAATTCGGTTGTTTAAAAAAATTTAAGCCAAATCAAACTTTAAGAAAGTATGTACTTCTATTTAAGCTAAGTTGTGTATGTGAGATGTATATAATGCAAGCAACAATAGAATTAAGATATAATTAGGATATGCAAGAGTTAAATCAAGCTAAGTAAAAATTAAAAGCATACAAGATAAGAGAGAAAAGGCATAATATAAATATAAAATAATTTATAGTGGTTCAATACATCCTTGCACCTACATCCACTCTCCAAGAGTCCTCTTAAAAATTTTACTATAATCTCTTGACTACAGTATGTTTGCTTTAACCCGAGATCATAAATAAATCTAGTTGATTTTTCAGGATCATCAACTATAACCTTACAGTAATTATTTTTCAGGCTCATAATCAACCCACTGGTTTTATGGGCTCACCAACTAAAATCTATGCATCGATTGTTTTCCAGGCTTACAATCAACCCAGTTAATTTTATGGGCTCACCAATCAAAATCTTATACTATGTCCAATTTTTGGCATAGATGAGCCTTCAACTCAAGTTTCTTTCTCCTAAAGAAACTTGGAAAGAAAACAAGAGTACAAGTATAAAAGTTTACAATAAAGTAAAAACACAAAAGATTAACTCTTTGAATCCTGAAGTAAAAAATATAGAATTACTCTTTGAGGCTTGATTTCTCTTCAAATGCTGCTTGAGAAAATGTGAAAAATGTTGGAGTAAATTACACTTGTAAGCTTGCTAAAATCTATGCATAATTTTCTCTCTTTTCTTTCTTTTAGTGGTATTCAATGATCCTCACATAAATTGATGTATTTCTCTTTTTGATCCTCTTCTCTTGGCTCATCTTTAAGTTTGGAAGCTTATAAATCTTTTTTAGAAGCCAAACTAGCCATTTCTAGCTGTTAGGAAGCAAAAACTAGTCATTATAAATAATTTTGCATACTTCTGAAATTCTGCAGAACTAGCTGTTGGAGCTTAAAGTCAACTCGACTGACCCCTCGAGTCGACTTGACTATCCTGCAAGTCTGCCCCTAACTTTTATCCTAAAAATCAGTCTATATATATTTTTCTGAGACCTCGACTCGACCAACTCGAGTCGACTCGAGCCTTCTGCTCGAGCAGAGTATTTTTTTGCTCTAAAAAATTACTTTTCTGCCATTTTGCATTTGAGTTGACTTAGATTCAACTTGAGTTGACTCAGAGGCATGCCAGCTAAAATTTCTAAGTGCCAAAATACTTTTTCTTCATTATTTTAGCTCGAGTTGACTTGAAATCCACCTCGAGTCAACTCGGATGATAGTCTACTAAAAAGTTCTGCATATTTTTCTATTTAAGGAATTTTTTATCTTCAACTTTTGAGGGCTTCTTCCATCTTAATTTTTATGATCTTTTCCATCATTAAGGCTTTCAAAAAATTTTTATTTAAGCTTTATTTGACCATTAATCATCATTCTTTTGAAAGGATTCTTCTATGAATAATTTTTTTATTTTAAACACCTAGAAAATCCCACATTCACTTATGAATATATGATTAGTATCATAATCACTCAATATTTTATAATTATCAAAATCAATCATAGGGTTAATAATCTTTCTCTTTTTGATGATGACAAAACTTTGAGTATATGTATAACAAAGTATAATATGAATATGAATCATAAAGTAAATAAGTGAGTACTTTTAAGAACATACTTCATGAATGTTTTAATAAGATTTATCAAAGTATTTTTATTATAAATTTTGATACCAAAATCTAATACCAATATTAAAGATGGCACATATCCAAACAAGCATACTCATTTTATATAAATATTGCAAGCAAGCAAATGAGTATCTTACATCTTAAACATATTTTTCTCACATATACTCAATGTAAACATGAAGCATGTAGGCACATAATTAATTAAAATATAAACTCAATAAGCATATACTCAACATAACATCTATCCTCCTTTTTGACAGCATCAAAAAATCAAAAAGATTTTTCATCTTGTGATACCATCTCCTCTTTTGGATAACTACTCCCCTTTTTGAAAATTGATAGCAAATTCAGATTGAATTTCTTCTTTCTTTTAATCAATATATGTTAAAATGAAACATAGCCCCCCCTTTTTGAATAAAGTTGATATATTAATTTAAATTTTTAAATTCAAAGACAAAATTTCTTTAAAATTTAAGAATTGAAGATCAATATAGCTTTCAAAATAAAAATATTTGAGTATTAAGACCAAACATAAGATATATTTCAACATTCATCACTTTCTTTTCATAAATTTCAGATTCATTATTTTCTCACAATGCTTTCAAAATTCAAAAATGATATTATAAATATATCAAAGTAAATCTATAGTCTTAACATGTAGTATTTGAGCAAGATAGGAGCAAAACATGTTATCAATGCAACATATGTTTGAGAAGAAGATTGTTTGATATCAATTATAAAAATAAATATCTCTATACTAATTTTAATACCTATTATTAAAAAAATAGCTTAAACAGTAAATTTCTTATATACTTTTCTTGATATAAAGAAAATCTATGAAAATCATTTCTTTCTTATCTTGAGAGGTATCAATCAATTTGAGGTATAAAGGTATCAATCTTATAATTTATCTGAAGAAATAATGTCAATCATATATTCATACAAAATAGATTTGAAATAATGCATTCATTTTTTTTACCAAAGATAAGATAATAGAGTATAAAGCAATAATGGTTTATTTAATTTTGATACCACTTATTAAAATTTTTGATCAAGGAAGATGAATCGATTAAATTCAGATCAAATTATTTTGATAGATTATTTTGAATTGATATCAATAGATCATGTAAACAAATTATAGAGAGTTTTTTTAAAAAAATTTAAATTTAGATCTTTTTTTTCTTAAGAAATACTACTCAATTAAGTTCATAAAAGATATAAAATTTTTTGAATTTATCTCAAATGATATTATATCAACTATACAAAACTAAATTTGAGATAAACACAATCTTTTTCTTTGGTCCAAAGATAAAATAAAAGAATTTAAGACAAGAATAAACTATTTGATACCAATTATAAGAATTAGAATACCAATTATAATAGTATTCTTAAAAAATTTTGCTTGATACAAATTGAAAAAGTTTGAACCTATATCTTTTAAAAACATTTCATTAAAAATAAAAAATAATCAATTTAATTCTTTTTGGTACCAAATATTTCAAAATTCAATTCAAATAGCAACTATCCAAAAAGAATTATCTTTCTTCTTTTGATTAATATAGATTTATAAGCACATCTATTCCTTTTGAGTAATGGCGGATACATTAAATAGATTCTCAAATTCAATTATAAAAGAGCTTTAGTTTTAAAAATTTTATAGTGTTGAAGCTTTTCAATGATTAGGGGTGAGCATAAGATAAACTTTATTGCTTTCTTTCTTTGAAAAGTATCAATTGTTTACGTTCTTAAAGAATGTCATTTCTTTTTAGATTTATCTCGAAAGATATCATATCAAAAATATATCAAAGCAAGGTATGGTATTGAGTAAAGTATACTTGAAAAAAAGATAGTTTTATATCAATTATTTTCAAAAACAAATCAAATAGCATCTTCTTTGAAAGATTTTCTTAATATCAAATTAAGATACCACTTGAAGTTTTTAAATTTATTTTTTAAAAATAAATAAGTTGAAGCAAAGTATTTTTTAGATACCAATTTATTATAAAATGGTATAATCAAACTAAGTAAGATATGAATGGGCAAATCAACAATCATGTAAACACTTAAAACAAAGATGGACAAATCAAGCAACATAAGTGACTTCTTTTTAAGTTCAACAATAATTTTTTTTTCAAAATGAGTCAACCAATATGAATATTTAAATATGTAAAATAATTTCTCTTAAAATATTATAGCTCCTAATAGATGAGGGTATTACTTGAAGATCTAAGAGGAGCAATTTTTCTTGTTATTTTTCAATATAACTTAACCAGAATTTTCAATCAGAATAAGATTAAGTTTAAAAAATATTTCTTCCTCATTTTGAATTTAAAATTAACTTGGTTGATTTTATAAAATATAATTTTAATATTATATTTTTTTTTCAAGACCATAGATTTAAAAAAAAAAAAAACTTCTCAAATTTAGTTAAGGATCGAAAAGCTCAACAAAAGAATTTTTAGAAATCATCAAGTAGAGTATCAATTAAATTCATAAATATGCAAAGACATATTCAAGAGCACTTTTAAACTTAAAAGCAGCTTTTGAATTCTGATCGCATAAGATTTTTTCTTCCTTTTTGTACGAAATAATTTATAGGAAAGTATCATCAAAATCAATAAGGTTGTATTAAATTCAAAAATTGTAGTAGGATGTACCAAATATTTTGTTATCTTTGAGTATCAAAGAGTATCAAATTCAGATTTATAGCCCTTTGCTTTCAAATGCATGAATGTAAAGCACTATCTTAAATACAATTAGACACAAGCATTTCAAAATTCATCTTATCATTTTCAAATTTAAATCAAAGTATTTTTGAGCTAGAGTATTAGAAATTCAATATCAAGACGAGTCATTATGTAAAATTTAAATCATCCTTTTCTTAGAAAATATTACTCAATTAAGTCCAAAGAGATATAAAATTTCTAATTTTGTCTCAAATTACTTTAAGAATATAGCAATGCGAGTCAAGTTTTAAGACTAAATGATCAATTTTATTTACTCCAAAAGATTGAGATAGTAATTTGCAAGGCAAAAGCAAGGATCCCAAGCAAGAAAATCATTTTGCAAAATTTATTTACCATAAGATCCACTCATGCAAATGAATTGATATTAAATTAATTGCCACAAGATCTACTCATGCAAAGTTCATCAATAAATTATCTTTTAAAGGTTACTAATGATTTTCAAAATGAGTTAATAAAGTAAGTTGATTAAGACAAGTAAAGCATAAATAATCATTGATAATTTTATAGTACAAGTAAGTTAATTTTAGTATTCCAATAATGTTTTCTCTCACTATATTTTATAGCAAATGCTAGAAAATTAGTGCTCTTGTGTATCTCCCCCTTTTTCTTTCAAATTATGCTTTTTTATTCAATTTGATCAAATATTCATTTAAATTTAATATTAGCTTATACATACATTTCTTCCTCTTAGTTTTATAAACAAGACAAATATTTAATTAAGCAAACAAGATTAATCATTAAATAAGTAGACACATCAAACACATTAAGTTTAATAAAAAATTATATTTTTATTGTTTTGCTAAAACATGATTACAAAAGTGATCTAAATTTTCATTGTTCTAAACATGAAAACACATAAGATATATGAGAGCTATATCTTAATAATTCCAAAAGTGGATTGCTATGGTCACCAAAGTTCTAAGAAATAAATCCTAGCATCCTAAATGAGAATAGGTTGGTATAGTTTTAAGAAGAAAATCTAGGTTGACTAGATGGAGAGGATGGTCTAGTATCTCCAAATAACTGATCTCAGATACACACATACTTTCTCATTAAAGTGGTAGCCTAAATCAATCACATTGACTCCTTTCTGACCAATGATTATGCCTCCATCAGATCTCATCTTACCTGTTGTGTCTATGAATTATACCTCTAAATCTTTGCATAAATAGAAGGGATGATTCTAGTGAAAATCAATAAATATATTCTCATCCAGTATACTAAATAATCAATCTGAGCTCTCTAGATGATCGATCTATGAAGGTGGAGTTAGTTTTGTCTATATTATTGGATCCTTAATCCTCTTGACATTATCTCAAATAATCATAAATTTTAAATATGTCACTTTTTGAGATAATTAGAGATGCTCCTAGCGAGTGACCAAGATTATCAACATCCATCTTAATCTATATGCCTTTTACTTTAAAAACTAGACTTTCAACTTTTTCTTTTATGCAACCATAAAATTCTTTCACTGATCTAGGGTACATAAGCAAATTCAAGGAGCATATAAATTTTTAGCCCAATCTCTTAATTTTCTATCCAATTAGAATTCTTTCTTCCTCTAGAAACTCAAAGATTATTTTGATGCTTGGTTCTTCTTTCTTGCATAGGAGAGTGATTTGGAAAAGTCCTAAATTTTTAAATTTCTATAAAGAATTTTCTCTTCCTTTGTGCCAATTACTTTTGAGGTGCCATTGGAGAACAAAAACCACAAGAATAGGATGAAAATGGAGAGGGAAGTTTTAATTTTGATGAGAGAGGGGTTTAAAAGAAATTATGGCTTAAGAAACATGAAAATAAAATGATAAAGCTTTGAAACATTTTTAATTAAAAAACCCATTTTAGACATAGGGGATGACTCCTTACTGAATAGTTTTTCTTCAAGAAACCATAAGTCGACTCTTCTAGTCTAAGAGTTGACTCCGTAATACGGAAAAAAATTCAAGAAGTTTTGATTTGAAGAGAATATAGTCAAATTGAATTAGAATCAATAGCAAATCAAATCAATGATCAAGAATGTTATTTGAATTAGAATTTATAAATCAATTGGAGGGATAAAAAATTAATCAAATTGGACAAGATCAAATCAAAGAGGATAATAGATAATAGCTCTATAAATTTTGGTTCAACTAGGAGATTTTGTAAATCCTTAGGAGTCAAGCTATCAAGCATATAGTCTTTTATAAATGGATATCTTAACTTGATGTTCTTTGAATCAAGCAACTTTTGAAATATTTCAATAATTACAAGTCTTATAAGAATGTTAAATTTTGATTTGTATGATTTGCATTCATATAGTTTCATATGCCATCAAACTCATTTTAATTTAAGTTTCATAGGTGATAGCATATTATGAGGAGTTAAGAACATGCATAAATTAGAATAAAACTTACACTTATAACAATCAATACAATATTAGAATTAAGAGAGCAAATTTATCAATCTATTCAAACAAGCAATGAGAAATCATCACAATATCATGCATATGTAGGAAGCATCAAAATCAATCATTTAGACAAAATAATATCATAAATTAGTGATGGTATAATGTGAGAAAAGTTTAGATTTTACCAAATATCATCATCCATCTAATTTTATTTTCAAGGCATCCATCTATAATATTTTTTTTTATTCCATTGGATCCTTGATGTACCTACAAAATTATTTTCTAAGCTTTGGTACCCAAGTCATCTTGGGTCTGTGGAGGTTAGCGTATATGGTTCTTTTTGGAACCCAAATTTGCTTTATCAAAGTATGACCATTTTTCTTGATATTACATTCTAAAATTTTATGGCCTACTTTATTATATTTAAAATAAATAATAGAATAATTTTTAGATAAATCTTTTTCAAATATATTCTTAATAAATTATATTTTTTAAAAAAATTAAAATCAATTTCAGCTTTGTGAAAAATAGATTTTTAACTTTTCAACATTAATTAAAGCTTTTCATAACTAAGTGTGAACTTTTTAGTAATTAGCTTCAGTATTTCAATCTCTTTTCTAAGTTTACCAGTTTCAATTATTAGATATTTTTCAAATTTTAAAAGAATTTTTTTTTCTTCATCTAACATTTTCTTTTCTTTTAAAAGATCACCTTTTTCCATCAAAATCTTATTCTTTTCTTCATATGAAGATAAATTTAAATTTTCAAGCTCTTTATTTAGCTTAATATGTTCTTCAACTAAAATTTTTTTAGATTTGAGATATATTTCTTTATCTTTAGCCAAAGTATCCTTTTCTGTTAAAATATCTTTTTTTTCTAATAAGAGTTTACTCTTTTCATCAGCTAAAAGAAGATTAGACTTTTTGAGCTTCTTATTTTTTAGCCTTAATTTTTTAAATTCGTTCATTAAGTTATTAAAGATTTCATATAATTCATCAAATATAAAGTTGGAAGAATTTTTAAGATTTATCTCATTTTTTTTAGCCATGAAGAAAAGATTGGCGATACCTTCTTTCTCTATCTTGTTTTTCTCTTCTTTGCCTTGCTTTTTCTTAATCAAAGCATTCTTTCTTGTGTTTCTTTTTCTTCTTCTTCTTCTTTTCATCCTTATAAGCCATGAGGCATAGTTTAAGGTGAGCTTCATTCTCTTCATGGGAGCTTGATGTTTTTTTTTTTCTTTTCTCTCCCATAAGTCACTTTCAGTTTCTTCCAAACTTCTTTTACTGAAATGCAAGAAGAAATTAGATTAAACTTATTTATATCTAATGAATAATAAAGTATATTTAAAGCCTTAGCATTTAGTTGGATTATTTTTTCATCACCAAACAATGCATTGTGTGTGTATGGACCATTGATTACAATCTTCCATAAATTATAATCATGTGATTATATGAAGATTTTTATTTTAGCTTTTCAATATATATAATTTGATCCATTTAATAGTGAAGGTCTATCTATAGGATATACTTCATTAAATAAAAAATTTATTTGGATTGTCATGATCTTTAACTCAAGATCGCTATGTCAACAAATAATATTAGAGCACTTGCTCTAATATCACTTGTTGTCCAGAAATGTAGCAGCCCAAGAGAAGAAATGAATTGGGTTGTTTAAAAAAAATTAAGCTAAATCAAACTTTAAGCAAGTATGTGCTTCTATTTAAACTAAGTTGTATATGTGAGATGTATATAATGCAAGCAACAATGGAATTAAGATATAATTAGGAAATGCAAGAGTTAAATCAAGCTAAGTAAAAATTGAAAGCATGCAAGATAAGAGAGAAAAGATATAATATAAATATAAAATAATTATAGTAGTTCGGTGCATCCTCGTACCTATATCTACTCTTCAAGAGCTTTCTTGAAAATTTTACTATAATCTCTTGACTATAGTGTATTTATTTTAACCTAGGATCACAAACAAATCCAGTTAGTTTTTCAGGATTACCAACCATAATCTTATACCAATTATTTTTCAAACTCACAATCAACCCAGTTAATTTTTAATAAGTACCATAAATTCATCAATAAAAGTATTAATTTAATAATTAATTTATTTTAATTTTTAAAAATTAATAATTAATTTATATATATTTTTAAGAAATTAATATTTTTATTAATAAAAAATAATAAAAAAAATAAAATATTATTATCAATAAAAGAGCTTATTTTTTTGATCATAACAAAATAAATTTAGAGTAAAATAAAGTTAAAATGGATCCGATATAAATTTTTAAAGAAAAAAATAATAAAAAAATGGCTCAGTCTACTCATCAAGCCAAGCCATGCATCAACAAGCCACCAAGTCAGCCAAGCCACCTAGTGAGCCGCTGAGATCAGCATGATATCAATTTTATTGCGGCTCATGGTAGACCTTTAAGTGAGGGTATTCTGGTAATTTTGTAGGTCAAATGCATGCTAATTGGTCCAGGCTTATGGTGCGGTCGATCTATGGTGGTCCATGGACACAGTTTTGCATGATCTAATGGCTGAGGTTGATTTCGATCCAGATCCAATGGCTGTGGTGTTTTCTGATTTGATTAAGGAGTTTGCCAGCCTTCTTTGCATGATCCAACGATCGTAAGCTCTCTTGGTGATGATCCAATAGTTAGATCTTCTTCAAAACTCGATCCAATGGCTATTATAGGCTCTCGATGCTGATTCAATGATCTAGAGCTTCATCTGACAGTCAGATCTCCTCCATCAAGCATGATTGAATGGCCAGAATCAAATCCAACTCGATTTGGGCTTATACACATTGGTTTTTGGCATTTTTGGACCATTGGATTCCCATCTGATGGCTGAACTTCCCCGAACCTCTCAGGATGCATCCAGATAGTCTTTTAATCCAATTTTCACCAAGATTTCTTCATATTTATTGATCAAAACTCCTCTATAGTCCTATATTACCTATAAAGAAGATCTCCAGCCTTCCAACACCTATAAATAAGATCCCAGGCCTTCAAGAAAAGCTGTCTTCGATTAAAGAGAGGGACAGGTATAGGTTGAGGCCAGCTTTGGGTTCAAGGCTACTTCAAAGCAACAGGTGCTGCGAAGAAGAGCTATCTTGTAACATCTCGGACCAAAAAATTAGAGAATTAAAAGATTTTTTATTCAAGTATGTATGGTATTGATACCTTGAAAGATATTCAAAGTAATATTAGTGGGTGTAATGACTTTTAAGCACCAATTGTGATTGTCTGCCATTGCAAGTCTTAAAAATTTTCTAAGTCTGAAAGCTAGCATCCGTATGGGGAGATATATAAAATATGTATTCTCTTGGAATCAAAAATCCCGATAATTGATCCTTAGATGTTAGTAAGCTACAAAATAAATTTTAATGAATATTGGAGACCATTTAACCTAATCGTTCTAAAGCAAGAAAGTTTTAAAAGTTTCAGATTTAAAAAATTTATACTAGAACCCAAATTTTGAAATGTTGTTCTTAAGTATTTTGATTTTTGTAATATTTTTATTGGTTCCAAATGGAGTGAGGGTGTTCCTTATTTACATTTATATTTTAAAGTTAATAAATATTAACTTAAAAAAATATATAAATAAGCTGAGAATTGAGTAAAGCTGTGAATAAAGTCTGAAAAGTTAATTTCTGAAATCCTGCAATTCGAGTTGACTCGAATTGAAATCGAGCTGGTCCAAGTCTTAGGTTACAGAAATGAGTGTTCTACCTTCCTAAGAGAGCCAACCTGATTTAGAGTTGAGCTGACTTGAGTGACATTCAACCTGACCTGATTTGGGGCCAAGCCAGCTCGGTCAGCGGGAATAGAAGAGCGGTGCTAGTCATAAGGCTTTAAAAGTGGGGTTTTAAATTGATTCTTTTGTAAACAACTTAACAACTGGCTTTCTTGAAGTGTGACACATAGTTAGAAGAGAGAGGGAGAGGTGTGTTGGCTTCTTGATTGGACGACACCTAGCAAATTCTATTTTTCTTCTAAAATAAAAGCCATAGGTTTTCTTTTCTTATTCTGGGAGTTTCTTGGTTAGAATAGCGAGAAAAGAGAGGGAGAGGGCCAGAGAAGGAAGAGTTCTTAGTTACAAATTCATAAGATTCAGTAGAAAAAGAGATGGTTTGGGAATAAACTAGTTTGGAGAAAGAAAGATTGCTGGTAGTTGGAAAGAGAGAAGTTGGTTTTAGAACTTCTTCAGGGTTGTAGGAGGTTAAGGAAAAGGAAAGCTTTGGAAAGGTGCTTTGAGTAAGCTCATTTAACTAATAGCCAGTTGAGGTGAGTAGATTTTCATCTATAAATGATGTTTTCAAATTATTTTGCTATGTAAAAGGTGTATTTGAAAAGCATGGATAAAAGTATGGTTTCTAAATAGTCTTTGTATACTGCTTATACAAATAGTTATGCATATAGTTTTGACAACATGGTTTTGATAATTTTTAATAAGTTATACAGTGATATCTATTGTGGTATCATCTCCTACATGGTTTACTTTATTTATATGCCGTGGAGGCTTATTGATGATTATGATATTTAATGGGACTGTCCATATGAGAGGGTGTCATCTGCTCATATGTGGCTGTGATGGTGGTGTTATTTCTTCTATATGAGAGTATATCATCTACTCATATGTGATTGTGATGATAGTGTTATCTCTCCCATATGAGTGTGTGTCGTCTGCTCATATGTGCTTGTGATTATGGCTGTGATGGTGGTTTATTTCTCCCATATGAGAGTATGTCGTCTACTCATATGTGGCCGTGATGGTGGTGTTATTTCTTCCATATGAGAGAGTATCATTTGCTCATATGTGATTATCATTGTGGTGTGATTTCTTCCATATGAGAGTATGTCGTCTGCTCATATGAGGTTGTGATTGTGGTATGATTAAAGGTAAGAAATTATTTATGTTTCAGAACAAGCTTTTATATGATTTATTCGTGTTGATACGTAATTGTTTGCAAGCTTATTAATAGCATAATATACATGATATTATAAAAATTATAGCTATCTAGTTTTCTCCATTAATAGATGAAATTATACTCACTGAGACTTCCCAAGTCTCATCCCTCTTTCCCTCTCATTGTAATTTTTGAAGTAGATGGGTTTGGAGGTATGTTTCAGTAGGTGTATCAGTATCTCTAGTGGAAGATCGATTTTGGTGATAGTGGCTTGTAAAAGCAATATAATTTGAAATGTATTATACAGTTGAGATAGCTAAATCAGAAACTGGTATATGCATGTGTATTAGTTTGTTTTATTAAGGGCTGTATTAAAAAGGATGATTAATGACTAGAATGTATGTATGAAGTATGGTGTTGTTATTGAAACCCTGAGTTGTTTGTATGATTTGATAAGTTATGAGTGGAGATGATGGTTATTAGCAAATCAGGAGAATTTAATTGAAAGGCTTGTGATGAAAATAAATGGATAGTTCAGCTAAATTGAAAGCAGATTATTATACGATGTTATAACTTAGTTTAGCCATAGTTCAGAAATTCTCTTAATCTTTAGATAAGAGTGGGGTGTGGTACCATCACCTGTAGTTAGCAGGGGTGGGGTGTTACATGTCTCCTATGCCATCTTTTTGCCAACTCCAATATGAGATTGAGATTAGATCCAAAGGGGAAGAAAAAGGAGATGCGAGCATGCTCTAAAGAGTACGAAGGAAGAGAAGTCTACTAACCATCTTTCCGATGAGGCTACACAGATCTACTTCAACCTTTTGTTACCGCTTTATTTATTTATTTTCTATTCTTTTTAATTATTTTATATTTAAATTTTAAACTTTAATTTTAATGTAAAATTTATTTTTATGCTCTTTAAATTCATGCTTTTATTTTTAATTACAAATTTAAATTTGACACTTTACTTTTAATTGCTCTTTAATTTAATTGCAAGTAGATGGTAAGATCTAAATAGTAGATCTTAATATCAAATTTATTTTCTTGCACTGTTTAATTTTTACTTTTTATTTTCTATTTTTTGACTTCAATTTTATTTTCAAAAATCTATTTTTTTTATAAAAATCAAAGATTTTAAAACTAAAACACTGCATTCTCTATGGACTTGACCCGACTTACTACTTACTATCTATTTTTAATTTATTTTAAGAATTTAAAATTAAACTAATAAATATAGTGTCTTAATGACAACATCATGCTCTTATCAAGTTTTTGACGTCGTTACCGAGAAAGGCAAGAGTGTTAATTTTTTTTATTTCTTTATTTTTTTATAAATTAATTATAAATAAATTTTTAATTTCTTTAATTTTCTATAAATATTGCTTACTAATTTTTTTTGTAGAAAAATTAAAAAAAAGATGAGAAGAAAAGAGCAAATAAGTTAGGGCAAGGAGGAAGCTTCTAATCCAATTTTGCTTGGTGAGATCAATCCTAAATCCTAAATTTTTTTAATTATTTACTTTATTTTTAAATAAAAATTAAAAAATATCTACATAAATCTAATTAAAAGCTTCATGACAAGATTAGAAATCCTAACTACTTAGAGCATGCATCATATTAGCTTTATTTTTTATTTTTTTTAGTGATTGCTGAAGATAAGATAAGCTTCTCAAGTCTAATTAGTTTCATGCATCTAATTTAGTTGTATAGAACTTCTTGTCTGAAAGTGATTATGCATATTCATATTAAACCAAATTAATGGTACAATTCATTAAACAAGATAAGATGAGGATTTGATCATCCTTTCTTGACCCATAAATAACCAACCAGCATCCTACATTTATCTAAGCCTTTAATTTTAAAATCAATTAGAGATCGATCCTAGGAACTTGAGCTCATTAGGATAAGAAATTCTAAAAATTAGACTAGATTAGGATTAGTTAGTTTGACTAGTGTCTAAGGCAAGTGGTTCAGGGATGACTGGGCACGAAGAAAGGTGGTTTATAGCATAATTATTGTCTGAGGCAAGCAGCTGGGGGACTCCTACCAACCTTACACTTACTTAACCAATTGATTGGCTAATCTTATACTTAGAGAGTTTGAAGGTAACCTTGGCAGGTAGGAGCTGTTAGATCTAGAACAATCCTTAGTTAGGATTATTTGCTTAACTTGATTGCTAACCAATATTAAACCTAATTAAACCCTAATTCCTCTCTCTCTCTTCTTAGCTCTAAGGCTCCTTAGGACCTCCTCTTTAGAACTCTTCTTTCTTTCTTCTCCTTTTTTCCTCCAAAAATAAAATAAAATAAAATAAAATAAAATAAAAATAATAATAAATTAAATTAAATTAAATTAATAATAAAATAAATAAAATAATAAAATAATAAAAAATTAAAAATAATTTAAACTTAAAAAATTAAAAATTAAAAAAAGTCTAAAAAATTCTGAACCATATGTTAGGGATGCACTAATACATACACGATAGGAGATCGCTTTTTTTGACCTAATTGAATCCAATCATAAAATTAAATGGCTGAACCATATTTAACCCAAATAATCAAATGGCTAAAAGTTTTAGAGAACCACCTAAGTAGATGAAAGAATATTTTATTCTTTCCACTTATAACCCATTGACTTGTATCCATTTATCTGATATTCATGCTATCCACTATAAGATCAGGACCACAATCCAGATATTCCCATCTTTCTATGGGAATACCAGTGAATATTCTTATAAGCATTTGGATGAGTTTTCAGAAATCTACTCTATGATGAAAATTCAAAATTTGACTGATAATGTCCTTAGAATAATTCTATTTTCTTTTTCATTAAAAGATAAAGCCAAGTACTGGCTTGGCACAATAGGAAGACTAATCCAAACTTGGACTGAATTACATGATGAATTTCTTAAGAAATTTTATCCCATAGGCCGAACCAACACCATGAGATGAGCTATCATTGGATTTACTTAGCTTCTAGGAAAACAAATTCACGTGTCATGGGAGAGACTTAAGGAACTTATTAGAAAATGCCCACATCATGGTCTATCTAAGTGGCAAATAGTTCAAGCTTTCTATGAGAGTTTAGGAGATTAATATAGATAAATGATTGATGTATCTTATGGAGGTGCATTCATGAACAAAAGTGAGGACGAAGCATATGCTTTATTTAAAATCTTGAGTGAAAACTCAATCAACCATGCTTCGTTATCCTTATACCAAAAGTGGATAGGAATCTATGAATATTCATAATCTAGTTCTAAAACTGACTTGAACCTAATAGATAAAGTAGACCTTCTTGCCTAGAAATTAGACCACCGCCTAATCCTAAGTCAACAATCTCCTGCACAATACACACCACCCTCTAATTATCAAAAGATTTATTCTATTTATGCTAGCCTAATCTATCATGTGAGTGAATGTCCCATGGCTGCACAGTTTTCATCTTTTATCCAAGAACAAGTTCAAGCTACACAAGACTACTCCAAGTCGATTAATGACTCTTTTTCAAACTTATATAACCCAGATTGGAGGAACCACTTTAATTTTTCTTAAATACCCAAACAGACTTAGGCTCAGACCTAAATTTCATCTATTCAAAATTATTAAGATAAGCTCCAATACCAAAATTATGTCTATTATAGAGATCAACCTAGTCAATCTATCCAACCATCATATTATAATCAGTCATCATACTTACCTCCTCAACAGACTAATCTAGCTGATGATAGATTTAATCAACTACAATAATTAATTCTAACTCAACAACAATCTATTACCAAGCTAAAAGCTCAAATAGGATAATTAGTTGAGTCTAATATGAAAAAAAAATTAGGTCAATTATTCAGCCAATCAATTCTTAAAAATAGCCCACCTAATGTCTATCAACCACCTGGACTAAATTATCAATTCAATATCTCATCTAAGAATCTCCAAGTAGAGAATGCCAAAGTAATTTCTGAACTTAAAAGTTATAGGATTCTTATGGATCCATACCAAGATCAGGTGAGAGAGGCTAATACTGATGGTAGCCAAAATAAAAATAAAGAAGGAGAGGTTAGTACTAAATCTAACCATATAGAAGAACCTAAGCTCGAAACTAGTACTGATGTTGGTTCCAATATAAATGAGATAAACCTAGGAAAAAATAGAACAGATGATTTACCCAAGTTCTATAAACCTAAAATCTTGTTTCTTTCATCCCCAGAATTTGATTCTTCTCACAAAAATCAAGAGGCATATAATGAAGTATCAATGAAGTTATTTAAACAATATCATATTAATTTATCTTTACACCTAAAGCTGTCTTTAGTTATCCTTCCAGCACCCACTGCATTAAACTCAACTTCTAATCTAAAAACTCAATATATGAGTATTTTAGAAGAACAAATAGGAAAAATTCTTAATAAACAAGGGTTTGAAAAAAGGGTTGCATCCTACCTTCCCATAGTTCAAAATGAATATATCAATAAAGAAATTATAAACTGTCTTCTTGAGATTGGCAATTAATCCAAAACTATTGAAATTTATCAATCTAGTTTTTGATACAGGATAGGTAAGCTACTTTGTGTCTAGTTGAAGATGATAAACTTAGCACTTTTTGGAAGACAACCCAATATTTAGTTTTTTTCATCTAATTTATTTTTTTAGTTTATTTTTTTAGAATATTTTAAATAAATTGGAGGAAGACCCCAAATTTTCAAAGACACATGCGGGACCATAAATACATACTGAGTTAGGTATATTTTTTTATTACATCCTTTATTTTTCTTTCTTCATTGAGGGCAATGTCGATTAAGTTGGAGAGAAAAATAATAAAAATTTTAAAATTTTTAAAATTCTCAAAGAGGTTAGTGTTCAATATTTAGACACCCAATTATGCTTAAAAATTAAGTTCAATTAAGCATTTTTAAAAGAAAATTTCTACATAGATAAGAGAATTTATGAGATATTGAGGGACTAAGTATTAAAAAAAATTCAATAAAGAGTTAAGTTTAGAACATAAATAATTTTTTTTGAGTATTTCTAATTTTTTCTATGAGCATCAAAGAAAAATCTACTTTTTATGGACTTGTGTAGGATAACTATACATTTCTTTATAAAAAAATTAATTATAAAATAAAATAATTTCTAAGTACTTGTCACTGAGTAACTGAGCCTCTTTATCTAAGCAAGCATTGAGTTTTGCATCAAAAGATGGGAAGGATGAAGAAACTCATTGTGATGCTAGTCTTAACTCGTAGTCTATTTGATTCGAGCTAGTAAGCCCAAGGGGTATTTTATACTTAGTACCCTAAAGCCAACTAGTTTGACAGTCATTGGCCCAAGACTCGCTATACGGATCAAATAGAAAGCTTAAGGGATTACACTATAAGAAAATGAGATTTTAGCGATAAAAAAATCGATTGCTAAAAACCAAAACTCAATCGCTAATAAATTAGTGATCGATTCCATGATCAAAAATTTTTAGTCACAAAAAGGTTGGTTGGCAATATTTTTCGATTAAATTTTTTAGTCATAAAATTTAGCGATCGATTTATCGACCCAAAAAAATTATTAAAATTATCAAAATTTTAAAAAAAATTTAAAACTTACAATCAATTTTCCAACCAAAAAACTGGTTGCTAATTTTTTTAAAAATATAAAAAAATAAATAATCTAATTTCTAAAAATTAAAAATTTATAAAAAATTAAATTCTAATTTTTTAAAAAAAATTATAAATTTTTTTAAATTTTTAAATCAATAAAAAATTTGATCATAAATTTTTTGAAAAATATTTTTTTTAAAAAATTGATCCTAAAATCAATCGCTAAATTAATTAAAAAAATATTAAACTAAAAATTTAAATAAGAATTGATTGAAAATTTAGTCATAAATTTTTTGATAAATTTTTTTAAAAAATTGATCACTAAATTAATGAAAAAAATAATAAACTAAAATTTTAAATAATAATTGATAAAAAATTTGTTCATAATTTTTTTTAAAAAATATTTCTTTTAAAAAAATCAATCATAAAATTGATTGATATTTTTTTAATTTTTTTTATTAATATAATTGATCATAAAATCGATCACTAATTTTATTAAATATTTTTTTATTAATAAAATTTGTCACAAAATCAATTGGTAATTATTTTCAAATTTTTTAATTAAAAAATTGATTGTAAAATAGATCGCTATTTATTTTTTTTAATATTTAAATTTTCAAAATTGGTTATAAAGTCAATCTCTAATTTTTATTTTATATTTTAAATTTATATTATTTATATATTTTATTTTTTATAAAATAATAAATTATTAATATTTTTAAATAATTTTTAATTATTTTATCTATTTATTTTTTTCCCATCCTCCTCCCATGCACCTAAAGTTTTTCCGCCATCGCTACCCTCATCCGCCAGCGCCGCCCTCCGATCCCCCGCACCCCACCACCTACGCTGCGCTTGGCCCCTCGCCAGCCATTAGTCACCTGCGCTACCTTTGCCACCACACACTGCCCGCACCTCCCCCTACTACTCGCATCATCCCGATCGACCACCCTGCCCTCGGGCCACCCACACCACCCGCGTGCCCCCGGCTACGCATGCCTCCCGACCCCATCCTACCCCCTGACCACCCACACTGCCCCGTGTACTCTTGGCCACCCGCACCGCCCTCGCCATCCGCCCACCCTTGACCACCCGCACTGCCCACGTTGCCCTGGCACTCGCACCGCCCTACGGTCGTTGCTCTACAACCTCCGGATTGCACCCCTTAGCCGTGCTTCGTGCCTCCAGCACTAACACCTCGATCCCTTGACTGCCTGCACCACCCCCATTCCCCCGACGATGGAGATTGGTGGTAGGTGGGCAAGGAGAAGGGGAAAGGGGGCCGTCATGGGCGGTGCCAACGAGGGAGGCTGAAGGGAAGGGGGTCGCAGGCCAGGAGAGGGGGGCCATCGTGGTGGGTCCCGGTGAGGGAGGTCATCGCAGGTAGTAACCAAGGAGAGGAAGGTGGGCCATCGTAGTGGGTCGGCGAGGGGAGGCCATCGTAGGTGATCGGGGAGGGGGGGGGCTCGTCGCGGTGGGCTAGCTATAAGGGCAGACCAAGTGGGTGATCGTTGGGAGGGGAGGGTGGGTCGATGAGGGGAGGATGGGGGTCGGGGGTGGCTAGGATGGGGCTGGGGTTGGGGCGGCTTATAAAGTATTTTTTTTTCTTATTTTTTAAAAAATAAGAATTTAAATTTAAAATTTGCAACTAATTTTTTAGTTGCAAAAAATTTTTAAAAAATTATGATAAAAAAATCAATAAAAAAAATCAAAATTATTTTTTTTAAATTTAAAATAATTTAAAAATTTAGTGATCAATTTTTTGGTCATAAAATTATTTTTTTTGAACTAATTTTTTGGTTGCAAATTTTTTGACCAAAAAATCGATCAAAAAATACCAAAAATAAAATTTTTAACTTAAAATAATTTAAAAATTTAGCAATCAATTTTTTTATCATAAAATTAATTTTTTTATCATAAAATTTATGACCAAAAAATCTATTGAAGATTGCCATAATTAATTTTTTTAGTTAAAATAATTTAAAATTTTAGCGACTATTTTTTTGATCATAAAATTAATTTTTTTAATTGATTTTTTGATCATCAATGTATTTTACAATCAAATATAATTTTTTTCTCTAAATATGATATAATTTTAGAATTTAAAATTCATCTTCACCATTCATTATCTAAATAATTATCATTAGTGTATTGTTACAAAAAACTGGCTCAATCCGGTAGCCATAGCTATATCGATCAATAAAATTTGATTTGATGATCATGAATGATCATATGATGATTTAATAGATAGAGACCATAGATAGGTTCAAAAATTTACAATGATGATCTTGGTGATATTTGTAGCACACTATCAAAATTTTTCTTCAATCGAATATCATTATCAGGATTAATTTAGCATGGAATGATTTAGACTATTAAATGAAAAGCGAGTGATCAAAATACCAAACGACATTCGATTATAAGATAATTTTTTAGATAAATAATCTTCGTAACTACTTTGATCATTTATATGGTGGTGATCATAAAATTCAAACCATATATATATGGATGATCTAAAACTATATATTTTTTTATACTCATTCTTAAGGTCCTTAGGTAATTATACTTGTGCTTTTATAAAATCTGCTTAACGTCGATGGTTCATATATACATGGTTTGAATTTTACGATCATCATCGTACAAATGATTAAAGTAGTAGCAAAAATTATTTATCTAAAAAATTGCCTTACAATCGAATGTCGATTGGCCTTTTGATCACTCATTTTTTATTTAAAGATCCAAATCATCTTGTGCTAAATTGACCATGATAATGATGTTCGATTGAAATAAAATTTTGATAGTATGCTACAAAAATCATCGAGATCATCGTTGTAAGTTTTTGAACCCATCGATAGTCTCTATCTATCAGATTATCATACGATCGTTCGTAGCCATCGAAATCAAATCTTATTGAATGACATAGCTAGGGCTACCGGATCGAGCCAGTCTTTTATAACAATACTCTAATGATAACTATTTAGATAATGAATGATGAAGATGGACTTTAATTTTTAAAATTATATCATATTTAAAGAAAAATAGAAAAAATATTTGATTATAAAATATATTTGTGATAAAAAAATCAATCAAAAAAATTAATTTTATGATCAAAAAATTAGTCGCTAAAATTTTAAATTATTTTAAATAAAAAAATTAATTTTAGAATTTTTTGATTGATTTTTTGATCAAAAAATTTTTGAATTATTTTAAATTAAAAAAATAATTTTGGCATTTTTTATCAATTTTTTTATCAAAAAAATTTTGACCAACTTTTTAGTCAAAAAAATTAATTTTATGCTCAAAAAATCAATCAAATTTTTTATAATTATTTTAAATTAAAAAAATAATTTTAACATTTTTTTATTAATTTTTTGTTTGATTATTTGATAAAAAATTAATTTTATTATAAAAAAATTGGTGAAATTTTTTTGAATTATTTTAAATTTAAAAAATTTTGGCATTCTCTAATCAATTTTTCAGTCAAAAATTCTCCAACCAATTTTTTGGTCAAAAAAATTAATTTTGTAATTAAAAAATTGATCAAATTTTTTTTTGAATTATTTTAAATTAAAAAAATAATTTTGGTATTTTTTGATCAATTTTTTGGTCAAAAGTTTTTTGATCAATTTTTTAATAAAAAAATTAATTTTTTGACCAAAAAATTGATCAAAATTTTTTTTGAATTATTTTAAATTAAATAATTAATATTTTATAAATTTACTTTTATGTTCAAATTTTTGGTTGCAAAATTGACCAAAAAATTAGAATTTTGTGATCGATTTTGCAACCAATATTTTTTTATCTCTATATTAATTTTTTTAATAATCAATCATAAAATCAATCATAAAAATTTTGGTTGTAAAATTGATCATAAAATTGATCATAAATTTTAACCAAAAAATTTGATCATAAATTTTAACCAAAAAATTTGATCACAAAATTGATCGTAAAATCACTATTTTCTTATAGTATTAAGGTACTCAATAGTGGTATAATATTTTAAAAAATATATATTAGTTTTTCACCAAGTAATTGAGTGTCATTGCTTAAATAAGCAATGGTATTCACGTCAAAAAGTAGACAATGTAAATAAAAAAATTAATAAATAAAAAATGAAAGTAGCAATACACTTGCTTATATGAAAGTTTAGATGATTCAGAGATAAAGGTAGGGATAATTTAAAAAAAAAATTAAAAAAATTTGATGTTCTTCACTTAATTTTTATATTGGTAAGTACTAATACTCCAATGATATACCTCATTTATGCTCTACTAAATATCAATGATCTTTTTGAAAACTGCTTCGATAAAATTCGAAACTTTAAAGTTAAAAAACATCTAAAATTAAATTTTTTCTTTACTCGAGGATGTACAAAACTTAAGTTGAGGGAGTATGATAAGTACCATAAATTTATTAATTAAAATATTAATTTAATAATTAATTTATTTTAATTTTTAAGAATTAATAATTAATTTATATATATTTTTAAAAATTAATATTTTTATTAATTAAAAAATTAATTAAAAAATAATTAAAAAATAAAATATTATTATTCATAAAAAGAATTTATTTTTTTAATCATAATAAAATAAATTTAGAATAAAATAGAGTTAAAATAGATTCAATATAAATTTTTAAAGAAAAAATAATAAAAAAATGGCTCAGCCGGCTCATCAAGCCAAGCCGTACACCAACAAACCACCAAGCCATCCTATGAGTTGCTGATGTTAGCGTGATGTCAGTTTTATCACAGCTCATGGTAGACTTTTAAGCGAGGGTATTCTGATAGTTTTATAGGTCAAATGCGTGCTAATTGGTCCAGGGTTATGGTGTAGTCAGTCTATGATGGTCCATGGGCATAATTTTGTGTGATCTAATGGTTGAGGTTAATCCAGTCCAGATCCGATGGCTGTGGTGTTTTTCGCTTTGATTAAGGAGTCTGCCAGCCTTCTTTGCATGATCCAAAGGCCTTGGGCTCTCCTAGTGATGATCCAATGGTCAGATCTTCTTCAAACTCGATCCAATGGCTATTATAGGCTCTCGACACTGATTTAATGATCTAGAGCTTCATTTGATGATCAGAACTCATCCATCAAGTGTGATTGGATGGTCAGAATCAAATCCAACTCGATCTGGGCTTATACATACTGGTTTTTGGCATTTTTTGGACGGTTGGATTCTCATCTGATGGCTGAACTTCACAAAACCTCCCAGGATGCATCCAAATAGTCTTTAAATCTAATTTTCACTAAGATTTCTCCATATTTGTTGATCAAAACTCCTCTATAGTCCCATATTACCTACAAAAAAGATCTCTAGCCCTCCAACACCTATAAATAAGACCCCAGGCCTTCAGGAAAAGCTGTCTTCAATCAAAGAGAGGGACGGGTATAGGTTGAGGGATAGCTTTGGATTCAAGACTACTTCAAAGTAGCAGGTGCTACGAAGAAGAGCTATCTTCTATACCATCTTTATGCCAACTCCAATCTAAGATCGAGATCAGATCCAAAGTGGAAGAAGGAGGTGCGAGCATGGTCTGAAGAGTACGAAGGAAGAGAAGTATACCAACCATCATTCCGACGAGGCTACATAGATCTACTTCAACCATTTGTTATAGCTTTATTTATTTATTTTTTATTCTTTTTAATTTCTTTGTATTTAAATTCCAAACTTTAATTTTAATGCAAAATTTATTTTTATACTCTTTAAATTCTTGCTTTCTAATTTTAATTGTAAATTTAAATTTGGCACTTTATTTTTAATTGCTCTTTAATTTAATTGCAAGTAGATGCTAAGAACTAAATAGTAGATCTTAATACTAAATTTATTTTCTGCACCATTTAATTTCTATCTTTTATTTTCTATTTTCTGATTTCAACTTTGTTTTCAAAAAACTTTTCTTTTTCTTTTCTTTTACAAAAATCAAAGATTTCAAAACTAAAATACTATCTTCTCTGTGGATTCGATCCGACTCATTACTTACTATCTATTTTTAATTTATTTTAAGAAGTCAAAATTAAACTGATAAATATGTTGTCTTAATGACAACATCATGCTCTTATCAGTTTTGCAGGCTCACTAATCAAAACTTATACATCAATTATTTTCTAGTCTCATAATTAAAATAATTAATTTTATGGGCTCACCAACCAAAACCTTACAATATATTCAATTCCTGGCTTGGACAAGTCTTCATCCCAAGTTTTTTTCTTCAAAGAAACTTGTAATGAAAATAAGAGTACAAGTATAAAATTTTAGAACAAAGTAAAAATACAAAAGATGAACTCTTTGAATTCCAAAATAGAAGATGTAGGATTATTCTTTGAGGCTTGACTTCTCTTCAAATGATGCTTGAGAGGATGTGAAAAATGTTGGAGTAGATTGTACTTGAAAGCTTGCTAAAATCTATGCATAATTTCCTCTCTTTTCTTTCTTGTTAGTGGTATTCAATGATCCTCGCATAAACTAATATATTTCTCTTTTTGATCCTCTTCTCTTGGCTCATCATTAAGTTTGAAAGCTTATAAATCCCTTTTAAAAGCCAAATTAGCCATTTCTAGCTATTAGAAAGCAAAAACTAGCCATTAAAAATAATTCTGCATACTTCTAAAATTTTGTAGAACTAGCCATTGGAGCCTTGAGTCGACTCGACTATCCTGCGAGTCCATCCCTGACTTTTGTCTCGAAAATCACTCTTTCTATATTTTTCTGAGACCTCGACTCAACTAACTCGAGCCTTCTACTCGAGCAAAATATTTTTTTACTCTAAAAATTACTTTTTTACCATTCTGCATTCGAGTTGACTCGAATCCAACTCGACTCGACTCAGAGACATGTCAGCTGAAATTTCTATGTGCCAAAATATTTTTTCTTTATTGTTTTAGCTTGAGTCAACTTGGAATCCACCATGAGTCGACTCGGATGATAGTCTACTAAAAGATTCTGTATATTTTTTTATTTAAGGAGCATTTTATCTTTAACTTTTGAGAACTTCTTTCATCTTAAATTTTATGGTCTTTTTTACTATTAAGGCTTCCAAAAACTTCTTATTTAAGCTCTATTTGACCATTAATCATCATTCTTTCGAAAGAAATCTTACGAATAATTTTTTTATTTTATACACCTAAAAAATCCTACATTCACTTATGAATATATGATTAGTACCATAATCACTCAATGTTTTGTAATCATCAAAATCAATCATAGGATCAACATAACCTGATGAAGTGCTTATCTATGCTAAATTTCTTAAGGACCTAGTACCAGAAAGAAAACCATTAATATACCTAAAAGAGCCTTCCTAGCAACAAGTGTGAGTTCTTATTTATCAAATCATATGCTAGTAAAATACAAAGACCCAGGATCTCCCACTATTTCATGTATCATAGGAGAAACCCACATTAATAAGGCTCTCTTAGATTTAGGGGCAAGTGTTAATATTTTATCATATTCAGGATATAAACTATTAGGGTTGGGGGAACTAAAGCCTACAGGAATGATCCTATAATTAGTGGATCGGTCCCTAAAAGTCCTAAAGGAAGTAGTAGAGGATGTGTTAATTAAGGTTAGTGATTTTATCTATCATGTAGACTTCAATATCCTAAAAATTGAACCTATCATGAACCCAAAGGATCACATCCTAGTTATATTAGGTAGACCATTTTTGGCTATAGCTAATGCACAAATGAATTACCAAAATGGACCGATGAAACTCATCTTTTGCAATATGTCTATAGAGTTGAATATTTTTTATCTAACTAAAACTAAGCAAACAAGCAATGTGAAATGGATTCAAGAGAATACATATGAGTCCATTGACCTGAGTTATAAAGAGTTCGACTATAAATTTTTGATGGACCAAGAAGGGGAAGAGGTCAATGAAGTCTTGTCAATTGGTGATCATAGGATAGAGTCAAGATGGGAGCTCCAGTCGAACCACTTGAGATAATGGTTGAACTATTACCTAAACCATCCATAGAGGAAGCACCCAATTTAGAGCTCAAATCACTCTCTAAGCACCTAAAATATGCCTATTTAGGTCCATCGAAAAGCTTACTAGTAATCATTTTAGTAGACCTAGACCCCATGCAAGAGGGAGAATTGTTGATCATCCTTAGAGGAAACAAAGAAATATTAGGATGGACCATAGTAGATTTAAAGATGATTAGCCCTTCGATTATTCAACATAGAATTCACCTACCAAAGGAAGCTAAGCCAAAAAGACACCTCCAAAGGAGACTCAACCCAGCCATAAAATAAGTAGTAAAGAGAAAAATAATAAAACTCCTTGATGATGGGATAATATATCCAATCTCAGATAGTTTTCGAGTGAGCCCAGTTCAAATAATACTCAAGAAGTTAGGAGTTACTATAGTACAAAATGATGACTATGAGCTCGTACCAACTAGAATTCAAACTGGATGGAGGGTCTACATCGATTATAGAAAATTAAATACGACCACTTGAAAGGATCATTTTTTATTACCCTTTACAGATCAAATGTTAGAACGATTAGCAGGACATGATTTTTATTATTTTTTGGATGGATAATTTGGTTATAATCAAATTTCTATAGCTCTAGAGATCAAGAGAAGACAATATTTATCGATCTATTTAGAAGCTTTGCCTATAGATGCATGCCTTTTGGATTATGTAATGCTCCATCTACATTCCAAAGGTGCATGATTAGCATCTTCTCAAATATGATTGAACGGTTCTTAAAAATTTTTATGGATGATTTTTTCATCTTTGGATTTACCTTCTTCGAATGTCTACATCATCTCAGACTAGTTTTAGAAAGATGTAAGGAGAAGCATCTAATACTAAATTGAAAAAAATTACTGCAGAAAAATTAAATATTAGCGATGATATTAGTGATGACAAAAATTTCTATCACCAATAATATCTTTTTGCCACCATAACACCAACGAAGAAAAAAACCATCCCTAAGACTATTAGCGATGGAAACATAATTATTAGTGATGAAAAATGATATCGCAAAAAGTGTAAAAGCTTTTTTAAATATTTAAATATTAAAAATTTATTAGCGATGGAAAATTTGACTTATTAGCGATGGAAAAATTATCGTCACTAATAATGAACTATTAGCATCTTGTTGGGGATAAAATAGTCCCCGCCGAGATTCCTTAGTCATCGACCTCCTCTTTATCGGGATTCATCAATTTCCTCAATGAGGGTTCATACTGTAGAACCTCCCAAAAATACACAGAAGTTTGACGATACGATCTTGAATGATGAAGGAGAATTACTGTTATTCTAGCCTTATCCTCCGACTAAAAGTGAATAACATGATTAGGGCCTAGCCGCATTCTCTCTAGATGAACTTCGCCAACCGTGCTCTTTCCAGACGAACTTCTCTTGAATGAACTTCTTTTGGATGAATTTCTTCCAAACGAACTCCTCTTAGATGAACTTCTTCTAGATGAACTCCTTTCAGATGAACTCTACCTGTCACACTCCTTATGAATGAACTCCCTTCAGATGGCCTCCTTCGATCGAACCTCCTCCAGTCGAGCCTCCTCCAGACGACCTCCTCTAGTCGAACATCCTCCAGACGACCTCCTCTAGTCGAACATCCTCCGGATGACCTCCTCTAGTTGAGCCCCTTGTGAACGAACTTCCTATGGTCGACCTCCTTTTGGTTGATCCCCTGTAGTCAACCTTCTTTCGGTCGACCTCCTTCCAATTGTTCGGAGGGACCTCATCATCCACATGAACTCGGCTATCCACTCAATGTGAACCAATATACATGCAAACGATCCCAAAGGAGTCTGAACTCCTCTAGAGCTATTATGACTTGAAGCTCTTCGGGTCAGCACCTACCCCACCCAAACCTTGACTATTAATCTCCAACACACTAGCATGTCATGACAACAGACACCACTCTCGACTGGCAAGTCACGACAACGAACACCACTTTCCAAAACAAACTTCATGTGGCCTGAGAAACCCACTACCAGATGGTTATGGCTGTCACCATTAGTTTGTTACAGGCTTCGTCTATAAAAGGGACCCTCTAGATACGTTCTTTCTAAGCTCTCTTCTTCTTTTCATTACTCTTCTTTTTTATTTTTCTGAGCACTCCATTCTAGTTGGTCAGAAAATTAACTTGAACGTCGGAGGATCCTATCGGAGCCACCCACCTTTGATTTGAACTTTATTTTGCAGATCCCATTGGTGGCCTCACCTTCCTCACTCCAGCCATCTCCGATATTTTCATGGATTTCTGCACTAATAGGATTGGCGCTAGAGGAAGGATCCTCTGAGTCCTTATTCTAAAAGGAGTGCCCAGTCGATCTCACTTACCTTCCTTTCTTTCTTAATTTCTGGAATCCACTTCTGTTTGATCTCTTTTTGCTTTAGAGAATGCATCTAAAAAAGATGATCACCCGATGGTCTACCACTTCTGCCATCAAATTTGAGCCGAATCCACCCATTCTAGCTCCATCATCCACTCCCCAACCTCATCCACCAGTGGTCATGGTGGATCCGAAGCAGTTTAACCTACTAATGTAGTAGGTTTGAGGCCTCACTGAGATAGTGCAGGCCATACAATAACTACTGATAGTGGCCTTACCAGAAAACTCTCAATTGGAGCTTCAGGAGCTAGCACCAATAAGGGTAACCTAGGTCAGCAGACCCATCATCTTCGGAAAGAAGAGATAGAGAGCAGGGAGCTTCTGTTCCGATCATGATTCTTCTTTGAAGAAAATTTTCTCCATCTATAGTCGCAACCTTCGAAGATCTATGATTGAGATGATAGTCTCGACTAGAAACTTCAAGACATGAACTGACAGATTAAGGAGCTCCACCACGCTGCCCTGGCTCATCATGATGATATTTGTACCGACCCTCCTTTCTCTATCAAAATTATGCAAGAACCTATCCCACTGAATTTCAAGCTCCCTTAATTCGAGACCTATGATGGGACTTCTGATCTAGTCGACCACTTGGAGGCCTTCTGGATGATGATGATGCTTCATGATGCATCGGATGTCATCCTGTGCCGAGCTTTCCATCTATCTTGAAGGGAGCAGCAAGAAATTAGTACTCCAATCTTAAGCTAGGTATAATCTTCTCTTTCGATCAAATGAGCCATTATTTTATGGTTCATTTTATAAGCAATCAACATCTAAGATGAGGTTTGGATTTTCTCATCAACATAAAGTAGAAGGAGGGGGAGTCAATCTGAGCTTACATCAACTATTTTAATGCTGCTGCATTGGAGGTCCAAAACTTGAACCAATCTATAGCTATGACCATACTAAAGGGTGGCCTTCAAAAAAATGATCTTCTATCTTTTCTAAGGAGAAAGTATCCTAGAAATTTTGATGATATGCTAGCTCGGGCTGAAGGTTATGCTCGGGCGAAAGAATCCTTCAAGTTGAAGGATGATGAGGCCGCAAGAGAGTGGCAAGTGGGTGAACCTAGTCGACATGCATCTGAAAGAAAGTCGAGTGAAGCTCGACCGCACTCTCGAACTCCTCCTCCCGAGCATAGATGAGCCCGAGCTCCTCTTCGAGCTCATTGATAGGGAAGCCCATATTGGAGGACTCAGCGGAACTCCCCTTTCAGAAGATTCAACAACTATATTTCCTTGAATGCTTCAAAGATGCAGGTGTTAATGGAGACAAGGGAGCAACTTGTTGGAAAATACGTCTCAAAGTCAATTATCGATCTATTGATGGTTGAGCTACATTATATCTGTAATTAATTTATTAATAAATAAAATATATTTTTGAAATTTTTCATCATAAAGTATTCATCTTCTAACAAACTCTATTATTGTGATGAAGTTCTTAGGACTATTTAGTTTCAATAAAAAGAGGATTTATTGATTAGTCCTTAAATCTATTCACGATCAAATGATAGACTATTAATTAAGACGATAATGTCTATCAAGCATAGATCACTGTATGCTATATAGATTGCCCTCTTAACCAAGGAGTATAGAGACACTGTTATGGCATACAGGTGAGATGTATTGGTACATCATCATTGAACATGACCAACTTTAGAGCTTCTACTGTCGTGAATGTCTCTAATGGGATATAGGTATAAGTATCCCTTAGATCTGAGATTATCTCAATGACTTGCAAGCAACTCACTATGCTTTGGTACCAGACTAACTGAATTTCTAATTTAGTAATGGAAAGCTTCTCGGCACAGTCAAGTACTTGTAAAGTCAGAGTATGATCAAGATAGAATTGACCACTCTAAGAGTTGGAGAAGAATATATCACTGTATTTCGATATAGCAAAATCTTGGTCAGGATAATCCATCAGATGGATTTAATATTTTGAAATACAATGTGGACAACCTGATTAGAGTTGATAGTTGAACTTTGAGGTATCCTACAAGCATTTTTGTCAAGGAGATGAATTATATGAAAACTATATCCGCATGAGTTCTAAGGATGTTGTTCTACATATTCGACTTATCCGACCGTCGGAGATCATTGCTTGATGGTTACTTCGATTGTTACTGGAATCTGCTCCTATGCTACTGACTTAGGTTCGGACCTATGAGGTCATACATATTAGAGCTCACGATCTGATTGGATGGTTGATCAACGATTAATTATTGTTCTAGGGTTAAATGATCAATATGATTGACGTTTAACCTAGTGCAAGTATTGTAGTAGGATCGATTAGCAATTAGATTGCTAATTGACTTAATTTGATTAAGCTAGAGATTTGAGATTAAGTCTAATTAAATATAATTTAATTAAATTTAGTTTGGGCTTGATTGGATCAAATTCAATTGATTTTTTGGATAAGCCAAGTGCAAGAAAAAACTAGTCCTAATTCAACTAGGACTCGGGTTAATCCAATTTTTTAATTTAATTAAAAAATTAAATTATAATTAAATTTAATTAAATTAAATCCTTAATTAGGTTAGGATCTAATTTAATTTGATTGACTTAGTTTTGATTTAATTTGATTTGAGAAATCACTTTGACCAAGTCAAAGATGGAATCCTAGTAAGACTAGGAATCCACCTTGTGCCACCTATAGCCCTCCATGCCTCCATGCCCTATTTTTCCCTCTCATTGGTTGTGTGCATGGAATCTCTTTCTTCCTAGGCCTTCTCACACATGCGCCATCTCTCTCCTCTCTTTCTCATAAGGAAATTAGGTAGTGGACCATTGGCTTAACCAAGGTAACTTAGTTGTCCATTTGTTTGGATTCCATATGGATAGAATCCCAACAATACTTGGATTCCTTTCCCTTATGCTGCCACCCCACACCTGATTATTCTTTCCTATGTTTTTCATGAAAAAATAAGAAATTTTGTATGCCAATCTCAGGTGGTCCACGACATGGGATGAGGAGGAGGGCACCCAAGTATTGGGCGCCCCAACAACCTGCCTTGTATTGGACGCCCCAACAACTTGCCTTGTATTGACCTGCCTTGTCTAGGAATTTGACCTAGACAAGGACTCTTCCATAACTCTATTATTTAAAATAAATTTTTATCTAAAATTTTCTGATGATATTGAATAGACCATTAGAGAGAGGCTATTGGGGTGTGTGAAAATCAAAGAGAAAATATCCTTGGGCATTGGGGTTTCATAGACACCAAACTAGGTGTCTAGGTGAGAGCAAAGTGAAGAAGAAGAGGGTCTTCTTCTAGGATTGCTATGTTCATCTCTTTCCTTCTTCTTTCTTTGAATTTTCTGAGAGTGTCTCACATCTGAAACCTCCTCTCCTCCTTCTCCTCTTTGAAAAAGTCTAAATTCCAAAGTAGAAGGTATCTAATCGACCATCAAAGAAGGATCAGCATAGTATTAGTATACTATGCTGATTTCCAGCATCTAGACTTTTGATCGTGATCGTGGGCTCGTGTGGACGACTCCTTAAGGCCAGATGTGTGTGTAGCTTGCAACTTTATCCTCAAGCCTAGATCAGTAAGTTAGAATATCTTACTTGCATAGGTAATAGATCTGATCTATTATTTTCATACCTAAGTGTATGTACATGTTGAAGTGATCAACATGTTTTAGTTTCTTCTTTAGATTTTAATTTTTAATTTAATAACATGCCATGATCATGTAATAGATCTTAGATCTAGAATATTTTTAGATATTTAAAATTAATTTTGATCAATTTTTAGTCTTTCGCTACCTGATCTTGAAAAAGTTTAAAGATCTAGTCCTAAAACTCTAGATCTGGTTCTTTCAATTGGTATCAAAGCCTAGATTTTTATTACATGATTATTTAAGCATATTTAGATTATTTCTTAAATTAGATCTAATTTATAATCTAATTATTAAATCTAAAATTAAAATTTTTGATCACATGAACTGTTATAAGGTTGTCCTACGGTAAGATTTATCCCTTATAGTGGAAAGGTTGTCCTAGTTCATGTTGATCTACTTTTAATTATAAATTTATTAGATTTGATCTAATTTTATTTATAATTTAATATATTTAAAATAATTTTAAATCTAAAAATAAAATTTTTAGATTGCACGGACTGCTATAAAGTTGTCCTGCTGTAAGATTTATCTCTTGTAGTGGAAAGATTATCCTAGTACATGTTGATCTAAAATATTGATCATAAAATTTTAGATTAGATCTAAAAAAAATTATGATCTGATTAAAAATATTTTAATCTGATCATCATAAATATGTTAGATTTGATCTAAAATAATTTATGATTGATTATAGCTAAAATTATTTTAATTACATGAACTTGTTTAGATTAGATCTAAAGTAGTTTCATGCTTATTTTACTTGCATATTGATTATGAATCAAACATGCAACTTGATTGATAGAACCATATTATAAAAATATTTTATAAATATGAAAATCATTTTCGAAAAGCCAAACCCCAACCCTTAGTCCAAAACTTAATTAAGAATTAAGAAGTTATTTGATTAGGATTTAGGATTATGAATTGAAGATCCTAAGACACAAATCATAACACATTAGGTTAAATGGATTAGTGGAGATTAGGTCCATTAATTAGGTTAGATCTAAGGTTAGATTAAAGAATGAACTTAATTAGAGAATTGACTAAATCTAATCAATTATTGTCTTAGATTAGGTCAAGGATTCTCTAGATCAATTACAATAGTTATAGTTGGTCAAGTCCATGTCTTTAACGAGATCCAAGATAGACTTGATTCTTGGCTTGCGGTCCAACATGAATCATTAGGTTGATCTAATTAAAACTAATTAAATCAGTTGGTGTCTAAGATAAATTAGATCAGTGGTTTTTAATTGGTAGCCTGCTTACCTGACCATTTCTAAGGCAAACTTTGGCAGACACTTCCACTGATCGATCTTACTTGGCCTCTTGATGAAATTATGTTTTGATCAGATCACTTGACTATTCGAGCTGACCCATGTCAGCTAGATAAATTAGTTTGACTGATTTAGGTGCTCCTAGACCAGCCTCTATTAATGGTCTCCCTTAAGCTAACTTGGTAAAGTCAGTAGAAGGATCATAACAAGCTGGTTCATCTGACCTTCCCTCATCTTCAAATTAAATCCTCTAAAATTATTAAATCTCTAAAATGAGATAGTTATTATGATAACTAGATCATAGCCTTCCATTAAAGTGGATGATAATCGATCCATTAGTTGGATAATCATTGGAGATCTAAAGGCCTGGTGTTTATCAGCTAATGAAATTATCATTCATTATGTGATTTTTTGGTTGCATCTTTCTAAATAGTGGTTAGGTTGGCTAACCAAAGTTGGGCCTAATCATTCATTAATTTGATGGGCCAAGTATGGTCATGTTAATGGTTGGACCTAACTGGATCTTTTCAGTGAAGGCCAAAGCCTACTAATTAGGGACTGAGATAAAATTTAATTGCTAAAAATTATTTAGAGAAATAATTGATTATAAACCTATCCTTAGATGTACATGAGTTGCCAACCAAAGTTAGGCTTGTGTGTAGTCAATGTGGATTCTAGTACCTACTAAGAAATTAGGATAATTCATCGAATTGAAGGTAGAAGCTACCAATTCGAATAAAATAATGGGAGAATCTTTTGATTAAAGTCTAAATCTTTAAGTTTAATGAATCAATTATAAATTAGGTTATGATTTTTCTTGGTGCAGATATGGCCACTTTCCTATTACTTCGATCATTGTCGGATAATGATAAGTTGGTGGGATCCAATTTTGGTAGCTGGTACCAAAAGTTAAAAATTATCCTGGAGCATGAATGGATCCTATATGTATTAATGGATCTTGCACCTGAGGAGCTAGCTACCAATGTACATGGAACAATCAGAGACACTTACTAGAAGTGGCTTAGTGATCGGACCATGGTGTGTTGCATTATACTGGCTGTTATGAGCAACGAGTTCAGTTATAGATTTGAAATGGCTCAGCCAAAGGACATGCTTCAAGTGTTGGAGGATTCTTTTGGCACACCTGATGATGTGGAGAGGTACAAGACTAGTTGTGCCATCTTCAATGCTAGGATGCGGGATGATGCCTCTATCACTGATTATATATTATACATGATTAAGTTGATAGAGTGATTGAGCAAGCTCGGCTTTTCCTTGCATAAACAACTTAGAAAGGATGTAATACTGAACTAGTTGCCCAAGTCTTTTCTCCCATTTCTTACTCATTTTAGAATGACAAAGCCTGAAGTAGACTACCATGGGTTACTGAGGTTGCTTCAAAACTTTGAGAAGGATCACCAACTCCACAAGGTGTTGATGAACTTAGTGGAAGGTTCGTCTTTTGGTTCTCGATCCTTTAGGAAAGAGAAGAAGAACAAGAAGAAGAAAGCTAAGAAGGTGCAAGTTCAAGCTAGGACATCTGTGCAGGGCCAGACTAAGAAGATCAAGCCCGATAAGAGTCTAGCTAAATGCTTCTTTTGCAAGAAGCGAGGGCACTGGAAGAGAAACTGTCCTAAGTACATTGCCTCTCTGGATTGAATAGGCAGAGAAAGAAGCAAGCGATTGCTAGGCAAGGTATTTATATGATAACTCCTTGCAATTTTTCTATTTATGATATTACTGACTGGGTATTGAATACCGGTAGCCCTTACCATATTTGTAATTCATTGTAGGGGTTGAAGGTCAGTAGGAGATTCGAGCAAGATGAAAGGTTCCTAAATGTTGGAGATGGAAGATCGGTTTTAGTTCTACTTTTAGAAATTCTGAAACTTGTATTTGAGTCCCATACCATTGTTCTTAGTGATTGCCATTTCGATCTCATTTTTTTTTGAATATTATTTCTATAGGTCTTTTGACCAAAAATAATTATAAAATTTTAATAAAGAAATAAATTTATAATATCATTATGAATGGTGTTACTATTTTCTATGAAAATTTGAATAATGGTGTGTATATGCTGATAAGGATGCGATGTTGTCGTTAAGACATTGTATTTATCAGTTTAATCTGACTTCTTAAAATAATTAAAAATACTTAGATAGTAGTGAGTCGGGTCGAATCCACAGAAAAGATAGTATTTTAGATTTGAAATCTTTGATTTTTGAAAAGAAAAAGAAAAGGATTTGAGATTTGAAATCAAAAGTGAAGTCGGAAAATAAAAAGCAAAAATTAAAAGGTGTAGGAATTTAAACTTGGTACTAAGATCTACTAGTTAGATCTTAGCATCTAGTTGCAATAAAATAAAAAGCAATAATTAAAGTATAAAAATTAAATTATAATAAAAATAAAGAGCATGAAATTAAAGTCCAAAAAAATAAAATTTTTATTAATTAAAATTTTAGAATTTAAATACATGAAATTTAAAAATAAAATAAAAAAGCTTGATCTCTGATCTTGGATCAGCATTGGTAGAAAGATGGTGTAGAAGCCCAGCTCTTCTTCTTAGTACCTATTGCTTTGAAGCAGCCTTTAACCCATAGCCTGGCTTCCCCCTGTATCAAAGCTTCATCTTGATCAGATCTGTCGATTTCTAGAGGCCTGGGGTCCTTTTTATAGAGCTAGAAGGGCTGGAGAGTTTTCTTCTAGGCAATGTGGGACTAAGGAGCTCTTGATCATCAAAATATGGAGAAATTTGAGTGAAAATTGATTTAAAAAGAGTCTTGGATGAATTCTATTACTCTAGATGAAATCTGACAGTTGATAGAAATCCAATGGACCAAAAATCATGAAAATCGGATGTGTATCAGCCTAGATCATGTCGGATTAAATTCTAGCCATCCGATCGCACGTTGATAGAGAAAATCTGACTGCTAATCATGCGTTGGGAGTCCTGATCATTGCCAGGAGCTTTCTAGACCATTGGATCTTCGTTGGCTAATTTTTTGGCCATTGCATCACGCCAGATCGCTGATGGAATTCGAATCAAACCCGAAAATAACCACCATTGTCCGATCTTGACCGCAATCAACCAGATCCATCCGATCGTGCCTTTACTATTGCCATGGACCGCATAGACCAAATGCACCATACACCATAATCAATCAGCACTCGCTGCTTTGATGCGAAATTACCTTTTTATCCTGTAGACCACGATGGATTTTTCATGAACCCTTAAGAGTTTAGGTCCACCACGTGTCGCTCCATGATTCGTCGGATTCTGCTGAGCTGACAGTCCACACCTAGATCATGGACTGATTGATGGTTTCCATGACTGAGTCGGCTTACGTGGCTGGTTTGGTGCGCTGGCTTGAGCCGACTGACCCGTATGTTATTTTTTATTTAATTTTTATTTATTTTATTTCTTTAGAAATTAATATCTTCTCCGTTTTAGCTCCATTTTGCTCAAAATTTATTTCGTTATGATCAAAAAAATGAGCTCTTTCCATTGATAATAAAATTTTATTTTTTTTATTTTTTTTATTTTTAATTAATTTTTTAATTAATAAAAATATTAATTTCTTAAAAAATATATATAAATTGATCATTAATTCTTAAAAATTAATATGAATTAATTGATAAATTAATACTTTTATTGGTAAATTTATGGTACTTATCACACCCCCCAACTTAAGCTTTGCTCGTCCTCGAGTAAAGAAAGAATTTAGTTTTAAATATCTTTTAACTTTAGAGTTTTGAATTTTACCTAAGTAGCTTTTAAAATGGCAATTGATATTCAGTAGAGCTTAAGTGAGACATATCATTGGGATATTAATACTTATCAATAGAAAAATTAAGTAAAGAACATTAAATTTTTCTAAACTTTTCTAAACTATCCCACCTTTATCTCTGATTTGTCTAAACTTTCATATAGGCAAGTGTATTGCTACTCCCTTCCTTTCATTTATTGATTTTTATTTTCACATTGCCCATTTTTTGATGTGAATATCATTGCTTACTTAGGCAACGGGACCCGATTACTCGGTGGGAAATCAATATTCTTTTTTTTTTTAACATTTTACCACTATTAAGTGTCTTAATCTCTTAAGCTTTCTATTTGATCTATGTAGCGAGTCTTGGGCCAATGACTCTCAAATCAGTTAGCTTTAGGGCACTAGGTATAGAATACTCCTTGGGCTTACTAGCTCGAATCAAACAGGATACAAGTTAAGACTAGCTTTACAACGAGCTTCTTTGCCCTTCCCATCTTTTGATGCGAAACTTAATGCTTGCTTAGGCAAAAAGGCTCGGCTACTCAGTAAGAAGTACTTGAAAACTATTTTATTAAAATAAATATTTTATATGAAGAAACATATAGTTACCCTACATAAGCCTATAAAAAGTAGACTTTTCTTTGATGCTAGTAGAACTAATTAAAAATGCTCCAAGAAAAAACTTTTTATGTTCTAGCCTTAACTCTTTATTGAATTTTCTTAATACTTGATTCCTCAATATCTCATAGATTCTCTGATCTGTGTATCAATTTTTTTTAAAAAATGCTTAGTTTAATTCAATTCTTAAGCATAATCAGGTATCTAAATATTAAATACTAATTTTTTTAAGAACTTAATATTTTAAAATTTTTATTTTTCTTCCCCCCAACTTAATCGATATTATCCTTAATGAAGAAGAAAAAATAAAGAGTGCAATAAAGAATATGAAAGAATACACCCGACTCAGTATATTTTTGGTCCAGCACATGCCGTTGAAAATTTAAGCTCTTCCTTCAACTTATTCAAATTATCCTAAAAATAAAATCAACTGAAAAGATAAATTAAACTAAAGAAAACTAAATATTGGGTTGCCTTCCAACAAGTGCTCAGTTTACCATCTTCAGTCAGACACAATGCAGCTTACTATCCTATGTTGAATATTGGATTGACAAATTCCAATGGTTTTAGATTGCTAATCTTAGAAAGTTGATTTATAATCCCATTATTGATATAATCATTATTAATTTTAGGAACATAATTTGTGATCCTATTCTCAGACCCATGTTTATTAAGAATTTGACTCAAGAGAAAATCCTCAAAGTTAGTGATTATGAATCACTTCCAACCTATGAGTCCTATCTTCTTGGTAAAATGATCAAGTCATCTTTTATCGAAAAAGATGAAAGAGCCACTGAGCTCTTAGGTCTAGTACAGTTGATGTATATGGACCAATGAGCATAAGTGCTAGAGGTGGATATTTCTACTTCATTGCTTTTATAGATGATCTATCCAAATATGGATATGTCTATCTGATGAAACATAAGTTGGATTCATTTGAAATGTTCAAACGATTTTGAAGTAAAGTAAAAAAATAAAATAAAAAAAGTATCAAAACTCTACGGTCTGATCGAGGAGGAGAATATCTTTCCAGTGAGTTTCTCATATATCTAGAAGAGAATGAGATTCACTCCTAATGGACTCCTCTAGGAACACCATAGCATAATGGTATATCTGAAAGAAGAAATCGGACTTCGTTAGACATGGTCGAATCCATGATGGATTTTGCCAGCTTGTCGATATCCTTCTAGGGATATGCACTCAAATTGACTTATTATCTATTAAATAGGATTCCAAGTAAGTCTGTAATTAAAACTCCATATGAGATATGGATAGGGTGCAAGCCAGCACTTTCACACCTTAGGATTTGGGGGTGCCCGGCTTATATCAAACGGTTAGTTATAGATTAACTTAGACTTAGGTCTGACAAGTGCACATTTATAAGGTACCCAAAAGAGACCAAAGGATACCATTTCTACTATGCTGATGAATAAAAGATACTCATCAGTCTTAAGGAAACCTTTCTAGAAAAGGAGTTCCTTGGTGGAGTAGTTGCCTCTAAGGTTAAACTTGATAAAGTTCAGCAGGTAGAAAAATCAACACCTATAGCTGATCTTGAGTCGGATTTGATTAGATTAGATCCAGAACCTAGTGAACCTGCACCATTAAGACAATTCGGTAGAGTACTGTATCATTTGGATAGATACTATGATTTCTTGATCCAGGATGGTGATTCCATTGAACTTGATGAGAACGATGAGGATCCGATCACTTATATGGATGCTATGTGGAGATCCGATTCTGAGAAATGGCTTGAGGCCATAAAATCTGAAATAGAGTCCATGAAGGTCAATGATGTGTGGACATTGGTTGATCCACCCAAAGGGATTAAATCCATTAGGTGTAAATATGTCTTCAAAAGAAAAAAGGATACAAACGAAAAGGTGAAGATCTATAAAGCCCATCTGATTGCCAAGGAATATCGTCAATATTATAGTATTGACTATGACAAGACGTTCTCTCCTATGGCAATGCTCAAATCCATTCGAATAATACTTATGATAGCTGCCCATCTAGACTATGAGATCTGACAGATGGATGTGAAGATAGCTTTCCAAAATGGAGAGCTGATCGAAGAGGTGTATATAATACAACCTGAGGGGTTCACATCCATAGATGAGTCCAAGGTGTGCAAGCTTCAAAGATCCATTTATGGATTGAAGCGGACATCTCAGAGTTGGAACATGCATTTTGACAAGATGATCAAAACATATGGCTTCGTTCAGAATGGAGAAGAGCCCTGCATTTATAAATGGACAAATGGTCCAGCAGTGATATTCCTTATCTTATACGTGGATGACATTCTCTTAATCAAAAATGATATTCCTGCACTATAGAGAATAAAAGTCTGGTTGTCATCATAGTTCTCCATGAAGGATTTGGGTGAAGCATCCTACATCTTAGGGATGATGATCTATAGGGATAGATCTAAAAAGATGCTTGGATTATCCTAGTCCACGTACATAGATACTACGCTGAAGAGGTTCAGCATAGAAAATTTCAAAAAGAGCTATCTTCCGATAGGCTATGAAATTTTTCTCTAAGAAGGATTGTCCAACACTCCTAAAGAGAGAGAGCATATGAGTAGAGTCCCTTATGCTTCGGCAGTGGGATCTATCATGTATGCCATGACATGTACAAGACCAAATGTGGCATACTCACTAGGAATAGTAAGTAGATACCAATCTGATCCTAGAGAAAATCATTGAAAAATGGTTAAAACCATCCTTAAGTATTTGAAAAGTACTAAGGATCAATGGTTGGTTTATGGTGAGTTAGATCTAAAACTTATGAAATTTATAGACTCCAGCTTATAATCTGACCATAATGATAGTAGAAGCTGTCAGGATATATCTTTATTCTAAATGGTGGAGCTATCTGTTGGAAGAATTCTAAGCAGCATACTATGGCAGACTTTGTTTGCAAAGCAGAGTACATCATAGCATCAGATGCCGTGAAGAAAGCTATGTGGCTGAGGAAGTTTATCACTGAGCTCAGAGTAGCATCCTCCCTAGATGGTCCGGTCCTGCTCTACTATGACAGCACTAGTGCCATAGCTTAGGCAAAGAAACCAAAGGCACACTAGCGGACAAAGCACATCTTGCATTGCTTTCACCTGGTCTGAAAGATTATGGATTGAGGTGATGTCGACCTTCAGAAGATCGATGGAAAGGAAAACCTAGCCGACCCCTTCACTAAAGTCCTAACGATAAAGGAGTTCGACAACCACAAGTTGAAGATGGGTATTAGATACTATGCCGAGTGGCTTTAGGATAAGTGAGAGTTATTGAAAAATGTGTCCTAAAGCTAATCATAGTTGAGCTACACTATATCTGTAATTGATTCATTAATAAATAAAATATATTTTTGGTATTTTTCATCATAAAGTATTCATCTTCTAACAAACTCCATTATTGTGATGAAGTTCTTAGGACTATTTAGCTTCGATAAAGAGTGGATTTATTGGTTAGTCCTTAAATCTATTCATGACCAAATGATAGGCTACTAATTAGGATGACAACATCTATCAAGCATAGGTCGCTGTATGCCATATAGGTTGGTTATCCTCTTAACTAAGAAGTATGGAGATACTGGTATAGCATACAGATGAGATATATGGGTACATCATCATTGAACGTGACCAACTCTAAAGCATTCTGCTATCGAGAATGTCTCTAATGGGATATAGGTATAAGTGTCCCTTAGATCTAAGATCGCCTCAGTGATTTGCAAGCAACTCACTGTACTTTAATATCAAACTAACTAAATTTTTAATTCAGTAATGGAATACTTCTAGGAACTGTCAAGTACTTTCAAAGTTAGAGTGTGATCAAGATGGAATTGACTACTCCAAGAGTTGGGAAAGAATGTATCATTGTATTTCAATATAGCAAAACCTTGGCTAGGATAATCCATCAAATAGATTTGATATTTTGAAATACAATATGGATAACCTGATCAGAGTTGATAATTGAACTCTGAGGTGCTCTACAAGCATTTTGGTCAAGGGGATGAATTATATGGAAACTATATCCGTATGGATTCTAAGGATGTTGTTCCACACATTCGACCTATCCGATCGTTGGGTACCATTGCTAGATGGTTACTTCGATTGGTATTGAAATCTATTTTTGTGCTACCAGCTTAGGTTCAAACCTATGAGGTCACACACATTAGAGCTCATGATCTGATCGAATGGTTGATCAACGATTAAGAATCATTCTAAGGTTAAACGATCAATATAATTGATGTTTAACCTAGTGCAAGTATTGTAGGAGGATCGATTAGCAATTCGATAGCTAATTGGCTTAATTTGATTAAGCCAGAGAGCTAAGATTAAGTTTAATTAAATATAATTTAATTATTTTAGTTTAGACTTGATTGGATCAAGTTCAATTATTTTTTTGGATAAGCCAAGTGCAAGAAAAAACTAGTCCTAGTTCAACTAGGACGCGAGTCAACTCAAATTCCTAATTTGATTAAAAAATTAAATCTAAATTAAATCTAATTTAATTAAATTTTTAATTGGGTTAGAATCTAATTTAATTTGGTTGACTTGATTTTGATTTAATTTGATTTGAGAAACCACTTTGACCAAGTCAAAGATGGAATCCTAGTAAGACTAGGAATCCACCTTGCGCCACCTTAGCCCTCCATGCCCCACGCCCTATTTTTCCTCCATTTTGTGTGACAAATCCCCTTCTCCCAGGCCTTCTCATGCACGCCATCCTCTCCTCTCTTTCTCATAAGGAAATTAGGTAGTGGACATTGGCTTAAGAAGGTAAGTTGTTGTGGTTTGTTTGGATTCTATATGATAGAATCCCAACAAACTTGGAATCCTTCCCTTGTGCCGTCCACATCTGATTACCTTTCCTTATTTTCCATGATAAAAGAAGGCATGTTGTATGCCAATCTTAGGTGGTCCACGACATGGGATGAGGGGGGGGGGGGGGGTGCCCAAGTTGGGTGCCCCAACAACCTACCTTGTCTAGGAATTTGACCTAGACAAGGCTCTTCCGTAACTTATTATTTAAAATAAATTTTTATCTAAAATTTTCATGAAGAATAGACCATTAAGAGAGATTTGGGGTGTGTGAAAATTAGAGAGAAAAAAAATCCTTGGGCATTGGGGTTTCATGGACACCAAACTATGTGTCTAGGTGAGAGCAAAGTGAAGAAGAAGAAGGTCTTCTTCTAGGGTTATTGTGTTCACCTCTTCTCTTCTTCTTTCTTTGGGTTTTTTGAGAGTGTCTCACATTTGAAACCTTCTCTCCTCCTTCTCCTCTTTGGAAGAATTCAAATCCTGAAGGAGAAAGCATCTGATCGACCATCAAAGAAGGATCAGCACAGTACAAGCATACTATGTTGATTTACAGTATCTAAACTTTTGATCGTGATCGTGGGCTCATGTGAATGACTCCTAGAGGTTGGACATGTGTGCGACTCATAACTTCATCCTCAAGCCCAGATCAGCAAGTTAGAACCTCTAACTTGCATAAGTAATAGATCTAATCTATTATTTTCATACCTGCATTAGATGTAGTGTATATACATGTTGATGTAATCAATATATTTTAGTTTCTTCTTTAGATTTTAATTTCTGATTTAATAACATGCCATGATCATATAATAGATCTTAGATCTAGGATATTTTCATATATTTAAAATTAATTTTGATCAATTTTTAGTCTTTCGCTGCCTGATCATGAAAAAGTTTCAAGATCTAGCCCTGAAATCCTAGATCTAGTTCCTTCACAACTGGCCGAGCCTGGAAAGATGAGGACTCATTTGGCTAAGCACAATCCCAACAAGTACTGCCTTTACCATCATGACCATGATCATGATACTGAAGAATGCATCCAGCTTCAGGATGAGATTGAAGCATTAATTAGGAGAGGTCGGATGGATCGATTCATCAGGCGCCGGCCAAATAAGGAGAGAAATTTTTCTGAGAGCCTCGCCACAACATGAACCACCTTGGTGGGATGAGCCCCAAGAAGATCGGCCCCCTCTTGGAGTCATCAACACCATCGCTGGAGGACATCAGCGTAGGGAAGCCAACAAATCAACAGAGCTGGCAAAGAGGAAATGGACTAAGGAGCCCATCACCTTCACTGAAGAAGATGCCCAGGGAGTTCAGCTTCTGCATAATGACACAGTTGTAGTTACTTTAAATATTGTTGATTATGATGTATGTCATATTTTAATTGATAATGAAAGCTCTGTTGATGTTTTATTTCATGATATTTTTTTTCAAAGTGTCCATATCTGATGATAGGATGGGTCCAATGAATTTTCTATTGGTAGGATTCACTAGTGACGTAGTGCTAGTGGAAGGGATAATAACGTTGCCTATGGTAGCCAGTCGATACCCCAAGCAATCTATGGCATAAGTTGATTTTTTGGTAGTTAAAGCTCCTTCTGTCTATAATGCAATCCTTGGATGATCCGGTTTGAATGCACTTTGGACTATAGTTTCTACTTACTATCTAAAGATGAAGTTTCCAACTAGGCATGAAGTCGGGAAGGTCAGAGGAGATCAGACACTAGCTCGGCACTATTACAATACAGCCTTGTCGGGGGAAAGATAAGCAAACCTTTATCCGATGGACGGACTTGACACTCATGATGATCTATCTGAAGAAAAGAGAGAACCCATTGACGACCTTAAGGAGATCCCTCTGAATGATGGAAATAAAGAACACACCATGAAGATTGGCTTGAGTCTAAAAAGAGAGGTTAGAAAGCAACTTGTCACCTTCCAGCAGAGGAATTCTAATGTCTTCGCTTGGGTGCCCGCAGATATGCTTAAAATTGATGTAGAAGTCATGGAGCACTGCCTAAGTGTAGATCTTAAGCAACAACCAATGAAGCAGAAGAAACACAGTTTTGCACTAGAAAGGCAGAAGGTGATAATGGATGAGGTCGACAAACTTCTAAAGGCAAGATTCATCCGAGAAGTGCTTTATTTGGACTGAATTGTAAATATTATTCTGGTCAAAAAGGCTAATGGCAAGTGAAGGATGTGCACAGACTTCATAGATTTGAATATAGCCTATCCGAAAGATAGATATCCTTTACCCAGGATCGACCAGCTAATAGATGCGACTTCGGGCCATGAGTTCCTCACTTTCATGGATGCCTTCTCTGATTATAATCAAATCCGGATGGCACCAAAAGACGAGGAGAAGACTATTTTTATTACTGACCATGGTCTTTATTATTATAGGATCATGTCGTTTGGACTTAAAAATGTAGGTGCAATGTACCAATGTCTGGTGAATAAGATTTTTAAGGAGCAAATCAACCACAACATGGAGGTCTATAAGGATGATATGCTGGTCAAGAGCCAATCTTCACCGAATCACATCACCAACCTTGAGGAGACCTTCAGTACCCTCTAGAAGTATAAGATGAAGCTGAACCCTATAAAATGCACTTTTGGAGTAACCTCAGAAAAGTTCTTAGGATTCATGGTGTCAAGTCGCAGCATCGAGACCAACCTAGAGAAGATCAGAGCCATCTAGGAAATGACTGCTCCAAAAATAATGAAGGAAGTCCAATGCTTCACAGGCAAAGTGGCAGCTCTAAATTGCTTTATATCGAGGTTGACGGAATGCTGCATGCCCTTCTTCTAGGTACTCAAGTGGTCGAAGAACTTCAGCTGGACTCTCGATTGCTAGCAGGTTCTTGAAGAATTGAAAAGCTATCTCAACTCACCTCCACTACTCGCCAAACCTGAACATGGGAAAGAACTATTCTTATATCTCACCATATCTCCTATAACTATTGGAGCCATATTGGTCAGAGAAGAAGCAAAAATTTAAAAGCCAATCTACTACATAAGTAGAGTCTTGAGAGATGCGGAGAAAAGGTATACCAAATTAGAAAAGCTAACTTATGCCTTATTGGTTACAGCCAGGAAGCTCCAATCTTACTTCTAGGGGCACACCATCACTATCCTCACCAATCAACCCATCCAGGCATTTCTTCATCGACCTGATATCTTTAGCAGAGTAGCAAAGTAGATGATTGAGTTGACTGAATTTGAGGAGACTGAACCAGAGCATTAGGAAGCCCTTATCCTTGACACCCCAGAAGAGAAGGCCGACCTTCCTAAAAACTTTTGGACACTTTATATGGATGGTTCATCCAATGCTTCTAGGGTAGGTGCAGGCTTGATTCTCATCAATCCAGAAAGAATTATGGTAGAGTATGCATTGTGCTTTAACTTTCCTACCACTAACAATGGGGCTGAGTATGAAGCCCTACTTCTAGGACTAAGGATGGCCAAGAAGATGGAAGTACAATATTTAAAGGCCTACAGTGACTTATAGCTGGTGGTGGGATAAGTTAATAACTTCTTTGAAGCCCAGGAGAAAAGTATGAAAAGGTACTTGGAGAATGTGTAGAGCTTAAGTTCGACCTTTGATAATTTTAACATTCAGTAGATCCTTAGGACAGAGAATACTAGAGCTGACCTTCTCTCTAAGCTGGCCACCTTGGCCCCAAACGAGCTATCAAAAGAAGTCCTTTTTGAGGTCCTGCAATGCCCTAGTTTAGAAGAGCCCCAAGCGATAATGCAAATTGATCATGAGCCTAGCTGGATCGACCTATTGATACCATATCTCAAGAAAGGAACTCTCCCTAGAGACCATAAAGAAGTTTGGAAGTTAGGAAATCAAGCTTTCCGCTATATTTTGTATGAAAATAGGTTGTATAAGAGGTCATACTCATTGCCACTCCTTAAATATCTCTGACCTTCAGAAGCCAGCTATGCCTTAAGAGAAGTTCACGAGGGGATTTGCAGAAATCACCTGGGAGCCAGATTTCTATCATACAAGTTACTCTGATAGGAATACTACTGACCAACAATGCAACAAGATGTTGTAAATTATGTGAGAAAGTGCAATAGGTGTTAAAGAAATGCAAATATCCATAGATAGTCAACTTCAGCTCACACCGTTAAGTGCCCCTGGCCATTCACACAGTGGGGGATGGACATACTCGAATCTTTTCCCATGGCATTTGGGCAGCAAAAGTTTCTGCTAGTGGCAGTGGATTACTTCACTAAGTATGTTGAGGCTGAACCTCTGACAAAAATCATCGAAGCTAAAGTGCAGGACTTCATCTGAAAGTTGATTATTTGCATGTTTGATCTACCTCGGATGTTGATCATGGATAACAGGCATCAGTTTGTAGGTGCAAAGTTCACTGAGTTCTGCGAAGGTCTGAATATATCTCACCACTTCATATCAGTAGCTCATCGGCAAGCGAATGGTGAGGCAGAAGTGACTAATAGAACTTTGCTTCAAGGAATAAAGGCCAGGCTTGAAAGAGCAAAGAAGACCTAGATGGACGAACTTTATCATGTGCTCTGGACTTACCAAACTACTCAAAGATTATCCACTGGAGAAACACCCTTTGCATTAGCTTTGGGATGGAGGCAGTTATCTCGATCAAACTTGAACTCCCCTCAACATGAGTAAAGGCCTTCAATGAACAAGATAATTCATAGGACCTCAGGGCTAACTTTGATCTACTGGAAGAAAAGAGGGAGAAGGCCTAGATCCGAATAGTAGCTTATAGGTAAAGGATAGCCCGCTACTACAATTTGAGGGTCAGAAGCAAAACTTTCAGAATAGGAGATCTCATACTTCAGCAAGATATTTTGCAGCCTCAAAATCAGGAAAAGCTCACCCCAAACTGGAAAGGTCCTTATGAGGTGGTGAAAATCGTCCGACCATGAACATATTATCTAAAGGATCTTGGAGGATCTATGCTCCCAGGATCTTGAAATTTGAAAAATCTATAAATATACTACTAGTAATTCAACTCTAATAAAATCCTTTTATTTTGATATTTTTATTTTTTTAGCATAAAATCATGTCATAACAGGAAATGACCCGATCGAACTTTGTCAATAAACAAAGCAGAAGACCTCCGGTTATTTAAGATAGGAGGAGGGGAGAGGCCCTTTCAATAGCCCTATTATGCCCCAATGCCTTGGTTAGGGATAAGAGAAGGATCTTGCCCTAATAAAGAAAGGCCAACCCCATCAAGAATAGGAGGAGAATCTCATCCTGATAGGAGAACAAAAAGGTCGATCATTTCAAGAATAAGAAGAGCACCTCGTCCTAACATGGATGATGAAGATCTCCAATTATTTAAGATAGGAGGAGGGAAGAGGCTCTTTCAATGATCCTATTATACCCCTATACCTTTGTTAGGGATAGGAGGAGGACCTAGTCCTAACAAAGAAAGATCAATTCCATTAGGAATAGGAGAAGAATCTCATCCTGACAGGAGAAGAAAAAGGCCGACCATGTCAAAAATAGGAGTACCTCATCCTGACACAGATGATAAAAACCATCAATTATTTAAGATAGGAGAAGGAGAGAGGTCCTTTCAACGGTCATATTGTGCTCCTATACTTTTATTAGGGATAGGAGGAGGACCTCATCCTAACAAAGAAAGATCAATTCTATCAGAAATAGGAGGAGAACTTCATCCTAACAGGAGGATAAAAAAGCCAACCGTATCAAAAATAGGAGAAGCATCTCATCCTGACATGGATGATTAAAACCATCGATTATTTAAGATAGGAGGAGGGAAGAGGCCCTTTCAATGATTCTATTGTACCCCGATATCTTTATTAGGGATAGAAGGAGGACCTCATCCTAACAAAAGAAGGTCAATTCCATTAAGAATAGGAGGAGAACCTCATCCTGATAGGAGGACAAAAAGGCCGACCATGTCAGAAATAGGAGAAGCACCTCATCCTGACATGAATGATGAAGACCTTTGATTATTTAAGATAGGAGGAGGGGAGAGGCTCTTTCAATGGTCCTGTTGTGCTCCTATACCTTTGTTAGGGATAGAAGAAGGACCTCATCCTAACAAAGAAAGGCCAATCCCATCAAGAATAGGAGGAGCACCTCATCCTGACAAGGAGACAAAAAGATCGACCATATCAGGAATAAGAGGAGCATCTCATCCTGACATGGATGATGAAGATCTATGGTTATTTAAGATAGAAAGAGAAAAGAGGCCCTTTCAATGGCTCTATTGTGCCCCTATACCTTTATTAGGGATAGGAGGAGGATCTCGTTTTAACAAAGGAAGGCCAATCCCATTAGAAATAGAAGAAGAATCTCATTCCTAATAGGAGGACAAAAAGATCGATCATGTTAGGAACAGGAGGAGCACCTTGTCCTGACATGGATGATAAAGATCTCTAATTATTTAAGATAGAAGAAGGGGAGAGATCCTTTGAACGATCCAATTATGCCCCTATAACTTTGTTAGGGATAGGAGGAGGACCTCGCCTTAATAAAAAAAGATCAATTCCGTCAGAAATAGGAGAACAAAAAGGCCGATCATATCAAAAATAGGAGCACCTCATCCTGACATGGATGATAAAGATCTCTGATTATTTAAGATAGAAGGAGGGGAGAGGTCCTTTCAATGGTCCTATTGTGCTCCTATACCCTTGTTAGGGATAGGAGGAGGACCTCATCCTAACAAAGGAAGGCCAACCTCATCAGAAATAGAAGGAGAACCTCATCCTAATAGAAAGATAAAAAGATCCGATCGTATCAAGGAACAGGAAGGAGTAACCTCATCCTAACATGGATGATGAAGATCCTCTGATTATTTAAGATAGGAGGAGGGAAGAGGCCCTTTCAACGATCCTATTATGCCCCTATATCTTTATTAGGGATAGAAGGATGACCTCATTCTAAGAAAGAAAGATCAATGCCATCAAAAATAGGAGAAGAATCTCGTCCTGACAGAAAGACATGAAGGCCAACCGTATCGAGAATAAGAGGAGAACCTCATCCTGACAGGAGGGCAATAAGGTCAACCATATCAAGAACAGAAGGAGGACCTCATCCTGACATGTAAGAAGACCTTCAGTTATGAGAAATAAGAGAAGAATGAAGAAAATAAAGAAGTCAACAAATACTTGAATCCCAAGTAGAACATAGAGAAGATGATTGAAGAAAGTATAATTTCATTAAGGATGAAGTTGATTACTAAACAAGGGTCTGCATGACTGGTTACAAAAAAAAGAAAAGGGGGGAGAGAGCCAAAGTTCTAAGAAGGATCAAGTTTCTTGGACTTTGGACTACTAGCCATCACCAGGGATTCCTTTAGGCTAATGATCTCCTCCTCGAGCTCTTTTCTTCTTATCAAGTTATCGTGGAACATCATGTCAATCCTTTGGTAGTTTTGTTCTGACGTCCATAATCTCTTCCTCAGAACTTCTGATTCAGCTTCAGCATCCTTGATGGCCTACTATTCATAAGTCAACTGAAGCTTCAGTCACTGAACTTCGGCCTTCTCCATCCCGATCGATTCTGAGAGTTTGCCCATGATCCTCTTCAGGAAGGTGATCTCTTCTGGCTCCCTACTGGTGCCAGATCGATAACTATCGATGAGCTGCTATTGAAGCCAAGCCACCTCGCTGTTAGTAGCACAGAGCTTTTGCTTCAACTAGGATATCCACCCACACCAATCCAACCAATAGGTCTCATAGGTGAGCTCGACGTCGTGCAATTGCTTCTGAAGGGTAGAAAATCTTTATGACCAATCCCACTCATATTGAGCCTTGTTGGAAGACCATGGCGAACTCCCCTCCAACAGGCGAATTTTTTTCTTACCATCTTGAGCTCAACTTCAAGGAAGCCGACCTTCATAGTTAATGCCTAGGACTTGTCACTGGTACTTTTTCTAAGTTTGGTCAACTCTCTCTCAAAGATATCTTTCTTAATATTGAAGCACATGAAATCTTTCATGTGTAACTTGCGAAGGCGAGTGACTTCAATTGTCGCCTCCAAATTATTTTTTTTGGATCTTTGAAGCTTGTCTTCCATCTTTTTCAACTTCTTCTTTAGGTGATTGATTTTTCTCTTTAAGCCTTTGACTATAGGTTTTAGAGGGATACCTTTGGATAGTGGTTCAACATCGGTTGGAGATGATTGACCCTGACTTTAGTCACTAGAAGGATTCTGAATAACATTCATGATAGCACAAGTATAAGGAGAAGAAAATTCATTTTCATTTCTTAAAATATTTGAATACACATCAAAAAAAAAGAAGAAGTATAATTATTTAAAATTCTAGACCTCAGAAGGAACAGCGATGGGCGAGGTCAGAGCATTCTCTACTGCCTCTAACTCTGGTGTAGATTCAGGCACCTCAATGAAAGCTTCAGAGGGCTCGAGAATAGCTTTGATAGGAGAAGGATCAGCCATAGTAGTAGATGGTCCGGCCTCTTCATCAGGGATCTTTCCGTATAAGAAGCTGAGATCGAGTTTGGAGAATTTGGCAGCCACTTGATCCTTACAGAGTTCGTATCCCTTTTGAAAGGCCTCTAGGCTGAAGGCAACGTTCAAGTCCCTTATTTCAGAAGAGACCTTGAACTCCTCCACTGCCTGGATCTTTGCCTTCCGTGATCTGCTTCGAAGGATTGATCCTTCAACTCATCTGATCCTTAGCCTCGGCCTTCTTCCTCCTCTCCTCCTCTAGAGCCAGAGTGGCCTTCAGCTTCCGTTGAGGTGAGCTCCTCTTTTTTGAGCTTCTCTTACAGACCCTTCAACCTCGACCGCCTTCTTATTTGAGAGACGATCAACCTCGATGGCAACCTTCCTCCCGAAGATGCAGTCGAACTTTGACTTGGAAGGTCTTCCTGAGCCTTTAGTGCCTTCGACCTCAACTGGTTCATCATTTTGATGTGTGCATGAGTATTTGGTGATTCCGACTGCAGTTAAACGGAACTGTGTTATGAATTAAAAAAAAATCGAACAAGATGACTACCTTGAAGGTAAGGTCCTGAGAGAATCCTAGATGAGCTTGCATGTATGGTTGAGGTCAGGCCATCTAGGTCTACCATCCATAGGCATGGACAAATTTGTCAGTTAGATCCCAGACAAGGTTCGGATCACTGAAGGAATCCTCTCTTGGACTATCGCCATTGGATCCACCAGAGCATGCCTTGCGATGTACCTTCGCGATGATCCTTTTACCCTTCTTCCTCTCCCCCTCTTCCCTTCTAGTAAGAGGTTGTGGAGTTGGGTGCTCAATAGGAGGACTCATGAATGATGGAGGCACGGAGCCCTCGGCAGTGATGCCAACCTTGGCTGTGAGGGCGACCTCAATGATGGCAGCAACCTCGGTAGTAGTGGCAACATTGGCAGGTGCAGTGGAGCTAGGGGTGTTCACCCTAGCTTTCTTGGCAGCAGGCTCTTCAGGCATTGTGCCTTTCCTCTTGCGAGCCTGGAGCCCTTTTGAAAACATTTCAGCAGCCTTAGCATCCATCATTGCCATAAAGGAAAAAGCACAGTTAGAAAAGAGAGAAGAAAAGGAGGAAAAAAGGGATAGCCCATCGACTTCGATCATGTACCTACTGGATTCAGAGGACTAAGATCGAGGTTGAACAAGGTTTGTTCTTTTATTAGCTCAGATATTAGGAAAGTTCAATAATCCTTGATTATGGTTATCGACTCTTGGTCCACTTTTTCAAACCCCAAGGCTCGATGGATAGAATCCCTCAGGTATCCCTAGTGTGGGAGTCCTAGATGCAAGGTCAGACAAGAAACAAAGATAAATTTTTCTTTCCAATTATGGATGGAGGAGGGGGCACCCTTAAGCAACCCCTTCTTGCCGGACTGAGGTAAAACATACCACCAATCTTTGACAGTTGCGTGACGCTTGAAGGTAAAGAAGGTCTAAAAAAAAGTAGTGGACTGGACCCCAGCAAATATATAGAGGGCTAGGAATCCTATAATAAACCTAAAGAAATTTGGAACTATCAAAGCCAAAGAGATGTTTAAAAAATGAAAAAATACTACAACAAAGTCAGGAAGGAAAAGCCTTAACCCAGCATGGAAGACCTTTAGGTACAAGCGAAACCGACCTGGAGGAGGAACACAAGCCTGACCACTTGAACCAGGAAGTTCCAGCTCATACTCGGCAGGCATCCCGTACTGAATCCTAACTAGTGATAGGTCCGCGACAATCAAAGAACAGAGAATAGACTCTGGTTTAAAGTTCGATCGAGGTGCTACCCTGGGCCCAATTTTCATTCTAATCTCGAGGTTATTGGGGTTTGGATAGATCGAACTCCTAGAACCGCTAGACCAGGAAACCTTGGATGACATCTAGATCAAGCTAAATCTGATAAAATCTCCAAGAAAGAACCCAAAAAAAGGGGTGGTGGAAGCCCAAAAATGAACAACAGTAATGTCCGTCCAGAAAAACTTGAAGAAACCCAAAGAATGCAAAGAAAACTAAAAGTCAAGAGGACAAGGATGAAAGACTGACCTAGAAAATATTGAAAGAAGATCGGAAGGATTAAAGAGGATCGAGAAAGATGCCGACGATTGGAAGAATCATAGAAAGAGCAGGGGCGATAAGAACAGGACACTCAGAGATGATGGAAAATGGTGGAAGGAGAAGCAGAAGCCCAAGAGAAAACAATAAATAGAGGATGAAGGGGGAGGAGTTTAAATAGGGAAGCAGAGCTCTAGGAGAAGTTATGATTGCGGAACTCTTTCAGTCAATCCCAACCCATTGTGTGTCCCACTCACACCTGCCATCTGGCGAAGCAATAATTATGCAATACATGGAGCTCCACACTGAATGAGTTTTCGAGGGATTCCATCCATCTAGATCATTCGACATCAAATCGCGGTGCCATTTTGAAAAAAAGATAAAAAGTTTTGTTCTTCAAGATGGGAAACTATAAAAAAGTTTTGGCTGTAATGATTTTTTTTCATACTTTCTGCATTCAAAATTCAAACTCGAGATTAGGAAAATAAGTATTGGGGATAAAATGGTCCCCATTGAAGTCCCCACCCAAAGTTCTTGGTCACCAACCTCCTCCCTATCGGGATTCGTCGATCTCCTTAGTGATGGGTTCATGCTACAGAACCTCCCAAAAACTGCATAGAAGTTTGGTGATACAATCTTGAATGGTGAAGGAGAATTACTATTATTCTAGCCTTGTCCTCTAGCTAAAAGTGAATAATAGGATTAGCACTAGCCATGCTCTCTCCAAACGAACTCCTTTTAAACGAACTTCTTTCGGATGAACTCCTCCCAGATGAACTTCTTCCCGACGAACTCCTCTTAAATGAACTTCTTCTGACAAACTCCTTCTAGATGAACTCCGCCAGTCACACTTGTTCTAGATGAATTCCCTCCAGACGGCCTCCTTCAATCGAACCTCCTCCAGTCGAGCCTCCTTCAGATGACCTCCTCCGGATGACCTCCTTCAATCGAGCCCCTTGCGGATGAACTTCTTGTGGTCGACCTTCTTTCGATCGATCTTCTATAGTTGACCTTCTTTCGGCCAAACCCCTTCCAATCGTCTGGAGTGATATCATCATTCACATGAACTCGGCTACCCACTCAATGTGAACCAACATACATGCAGATGATCCCAAAGGAGCTTGAACTCTTCTGGAGCTATTGCAACTTGAAGCTCTTCGCTGTCAGCGCCTACCCCATCCAAACTTCAACTATTAATCTCCAATGCACTGGCACATCACAACAATAGACACCACTTTCGATTGGCAAGTCACGATAATGAACACCATTCCTCATAACAGACTTCATATGGCCTGAGCGGCCTACTATCAGATGATTATGGCTATCGCCATCAATTTGTTACATGCTCCATCTATAAAAAGAATCCTCCAGATATGTTCCCTATAAGCACTCTTCTCCTTTCCATTACTTTGCTTCTTTATTTTTCTAAGCACTCCAATTTTGTTAATCAAAAAATTAACTTGAGTGTCGGAGGGTCCTGCCGGAGCCACCCACCTTCGATTTGGATTTTATTTTGCAAGTCCCGTCGATGGCCTCACCTTCCTCACTCCAGCCATCTTCGACGTCCTCACAGATTTTCGCACCAATAGGCCTTATCATTATTAGTGATGGCTTAAGTCATCGCTAAAATTATTTAATTTTTTTTATAATATTTAAATATAAAATAATTAATAGCAATGGCGGATTTTGTTTGTTAGTGATGAAAATTCTTCCATCACTAATATTTTTTTAAAAAATTTTAACAGTATATTAAAAAAATATTTAAAAATAATATTGGTGATGAAATTAGCAATGGAAAATTTGCTATTGCTAATAATCCAGGTCGCATCCCAACTTCGATTCGAATCCAATTCAATCTTGATTCAAATCTAATTCAAAATTCTGCCAAACTTAATTTAATTAGGCTTTAAATTTAAGCTCTATTTAGATTATATAATTAAATTAGCCATAAATTAAGTCAAGATTAATTAAATTAAATTAAATTTAAATTAATTAGAAGAAATTAGTTTTCAATTTGTGTTTAATTCAAATCTAATTTGAATCGATTCAAATCTAATTTAAAATTTTATCAATCTTAATTTAATTGGACTTTTAATCTAAGTTTTACTTAAATAGAAAAATCTAATTACTTTCAAATTAAGTCATGTCTAATTTAATTTAATTTAATTAGAAAAAAAATAATTTTTAATTTAGGTTCAATTCAAATTCTATTCAAATTTAATTCAAATTCAATTTGAAATCTAGTCAAACATAATTTAATTAGACTTTGAATCCAAGTCCTACTTGGATTATAAAACTTAACTAGCCTTAAATTAATTCAAGCCTACCTAAATTAAATCTAATTTAAATTAATTAGGACTTGATCCATGATTATATTTGAATCCAATTCGAATCTGATTCAAATTCCATTCAAATTCCTACCAAACCTAATTCAATTAGGCTTTGAATATATGTTCTACATGGATTATAAAGTTTAATCAACCTCAAATAAAGTTAATATTAATTAAATTAAATTAAATTATAATTAATTTAAAAAATAATTTTTAATTTAGATTCAATTCGAATCCAATTGGAAAACCTATTAATCCTAGTTCAATTAAACTTTGAATCCAAATGATACTTGAAATGTAAAATCTAATTACCTTCAAATTAAGTCAAGGTTAATTAAATTTAATCTGATTTAAATCAATTAGAAAAAAATAGTTTTCAATTTGGGTTTGATTTGAATTCATTTTGAACCTGATTTGATTCCAATTTAAAATCCTATCAAACATAATTTAATTAGACTTTGAATCTAAGTCCTAATTAGATTATAAAATCTAATTATCTTCAAATTAAATCAAGTCTAATTAAATTTAATCTAATTTAAATTAATTATAAAAAAATAGTTTTCAATTTGAATTTGATTCGAATCTAATTTAAATCTGATTCGAATCTAATTCAAAAACCTATCAATTTTAATTCAATTAGACTTTAAATCTAAATCCAACATGGATGGTAAAATTCAATTACATTCAAATTAAGTCAATCATAATTAAATTTAATATGATTTAAATTAATTAGGAAAACATAATTTTTAATTTGGATATAATTTGAATCTAATTTAAATTTGATTCAAAACTAATTTAAAATTCTGTCAAATCTAATTTAATTAGACTTTGAATCTAACTTTTACTTAAAATATTAAAATTTAATTAGCCTCAAATTAAGTCAAGCCTAATTAAATTAAATCTAATTTAAATCAATTAGAACTTGATCCATAAATTAATTAAGCCTAAAAATTTAACAAAATCCAATATTGATTTTTAACCATCCAAAAATTGATCTAGAAGAAAAAATTTAAATTAAAAAAATATTATTAGCGATGGCTTTAGCAATAACAAACTTACCATCACTAATAATTTTTTAAAAAATATTATTTTAAAAATTTAATTATTAGCAATGGAGAACTTATTACCAATAGCATTGTGCCGTCGTTAATATTATTTTTCATTAGTGATGGTGAAATATTATTAGCGATGAAAATTGCCATCGCTAGTAATCTTCCTGCCCTCATTTATTTACCTCACCACATGCTCTTATTTTTCCGTACACCATCGCCCACCGTCCCCTCATTTTTCCCCATCCCACCATCCACTGCCTCCTTGTTTTCCCACCACCCCCTGATATTTTTATCCTCCACTGCTACCACCCACTCTCCCACCCTTTGATCCCCCCACACCCCATCTCTTTCCTAGCCAGTGGCCTCCCCCTGGCTGCCTCCCCTTAGCTGCACTCGACCTGCATTCTCAATCCTCCATCCACCTCCTACCTCCTTGAGCCCCTGACCGTCTTCCCCCAGCTGCACCTAGCCCACCTCCCCAAGCCCTCAGCCACAAGCTTCCATCCTCCTACCTCACTGAAACCTCGGCCCGCCACCCCCTATCCCCTATCCTTTGGTCCCCTCACCACCCCCTCTCTCCGATAGCCACCTTCCTCCAGCTGCACCCAGCCCAGTATGCAATTTATATAGGACTTCGATCTCGGCATGCAGAGTGCTCGAATTGAGAGAAGGTTCAGGTAGTATTGCAAACATGTGGCCGAGATGTACCCTATGCACTTCGATCTTAGCATGGAAAGTGCTTGAACCAAAGGAGGTTTAGACAACATTACAAACATGGGGTCAAGATGTGTCCTGCATGCTTTAATCTCGACATACAGAGTGTTCGAATTGAGAGAAGGTTTGGGCTGTAGACACGGGATCGAGACATGCCTTGCATGCTCCGATCTCATCATATAGAGTGCTCAAATTGAGGAAAGATTTGGATACCAATGCAAATACAGGGCCAAGATGTGTCTTGCATGCTCTAGTCTCAGTATGAAAAGCACTCAAACTCAGGGAAGGTTTGGGCTGCAAACATGGGGCCAAGACATAACCTGCATGCTCCGATCTTGGCATGCAGAGCACTCAAACCAAGGAAAGGTTCAGACATCATTATAAATATGAGGCCGAGATGTGTCCTGTGTGCTCCAGTCTCAGCATGCAGAACACTCAAGCTGAGAGAAGGTTCGGGCTGCATTGCAAACATGGGGCCAAGACGTGCCTTATGCATTCTAGGCTCAGCATGCAGAGTGCTCGAACCAAGGAAAGGTCTCTAAACTTGACATGAAAAGTGCTTGAACTAAGAAAATGTTCAGGCTGTATTGCAAATACGAGGTTGAGACACGTCCTATGCACTCCGATCTCAGCATGCAGAGCGCTCGAACTGAGGACAGGTTCGGAAAGCATTACAAACCATCCTCTTTTGCAATGATGTTTCTTACTTTTGTGATTTTGCTTTTGGGAATGCTACACTCTTAGTTCAAAGACGAGCTCATTGTCCTTGTAAGAAATGTATCAATAGAGAAATATTTGATATGAATAGAATAGTTGCCCATTTATATAGGAGTGGATTTATGAAAAACTACAAGCATTGGTACCTGTATGGGGATTGAGACGTGGGAGGCAATTGCAAGGGCTTTAGAGGCTCTACTGGTCCAAGACCTTGCTGATGTGCAAGAGCTTAATGGTGACAGGCTTGAGCAGATGATTAACACATTTAGTATTTGATTTGGTTATTGATGGATATCCATTTAATAATCTTTTATATTGTAGCCGTTAAAGTCATGATGGACTATAGGGTTGCTGTGGTTATAGTCATGCTTACCTTCTATAGGGTTGCTACCCTCTAGAGGCTAAGCAAAGCTATAACTATAGCAACCCCTATAGTCCATCACAACTTTGGCGGTTATTATCTGAAAGATTATTACATGGAATTTTACTAATAACCAAATTAAATCTACCAAATATGCTAATCATATACTCGAGCCTATCACCATTAAGCTCTTACATATCAACAAATGTATTTGTAACTTCTCAAGCAATCTACTAAACAACAATTTGTTAAAAGCCTAAACGACGAAGCCCAAAATGCTTAAGCCCAATTGTTTTAGTAGACAACTTTAAAGCCTTATGTATTGGTGATTTTATTGTTGAACAATCGATGTGGGCCTATCATAAACTCCCCTACTTAAATCCCTGACGTCCTTGTTAGGATCCTCTTTTCAGCCTTAGAATCTTCTCCCAGTACACAACCATGTGAGACTCCAAAGGCAAGCTCACCATGCTACTTCACCGTCCTCAATGGTCAACCTCCCTCTACCAAAATGAGAGTATGTCATTGGGATGCACAGTTTGTTCCAGCATGGTCCCACATGATAGTACCCTTAGGAGTGGCTCTGATACCATTTGTAATGCCTTAATTAATCTACTAAACAACAACTTGTTAAAAGCCTAAACCACATGGCCCAAAATGCTTAAGCCCAATTATTTTAGTAGACTACTCTAAAGCCTTATATATTGGTGATTTTATTGTTGAACAACCAATGTGGGATTATTGATAAATACCATAAATATACTAAATCATAGTATTAAAATATATATTAATTAATATTTATTTAAAAGAAATAATATTTTTATTTATGTTTTGCAGAAAAGAATCTCACTAATACAAAGAGCTCAATTTATGGGTTCAAACAAATAAAATTTGATAAAAATCGAAGCTAAAATAGAGTTTAAATGAAGGCTAGAAGTTTAAATAAAGAAAAAATTTATTTAAATCAGCCAGCTCAGCCCAACTGACTGGTCTGCTAGAGCCCAACTTGACCATAAACCAGTGTAGCAAGCGGCCTAGTTCCATCCCCCTCACCATGACATCAGGTAGATGTTAGAAAACCATGCGGTCCATGGTGGACCAGCGGCTAACGTGGTACGTGTGGACCCTTAAAGGGTCCATAGAAATCTTCATGCAGCATTTGGGGGCAATTCATCATTTTATCCGATGTAGCATGCAACGATTGGGTGGAGACCATAGAGCATTCGATCTAGCGGACCACTAGCATAGTGAATGCGCGATCCAACGAGTGACATTGCAACTGATCAGGATCCAATCATAGTGGTGGTTTCCTATTTTATTTCAAATTCCCCCAACTCTTGTGCATGATCAGATGGTCTGATCTTCTCCATATTGCGATCGGATTGCAGATGAAAGCTTTCGATTTGATTTAGACTCCCAGACTCCATCAAGCGCCATCCAACATTTGATAGCACAGTCGATTACGATCCGATGGGCGAAAATAACTTGATCAAGCAATCTGATAGCCCATAATAAATCTAGGCGATGATTTAAAGCTACTGGTGGTGTTTTGATGGATTTTGATCTATTCGATGGTGATCTAATGACCAGAATTTTGACTAGGTGATAGAATTTGATCCAAACTCTTATTAGACTTCGGCAAGGAGTCAAAAACACTAGTTTCTCCTCTATTTAATCCCTCCTTCATGCCAGAAGCCTCAGAGGCCCTCTCTTATGGGGGATTAGCCCTCCAAACCTTCTCCTCTCTTCTCCTCTCCTCTCTTCTTCTTTCTTCTTTCTTCTTTTTTTTCTTTTTGTTTATCTGGGAGATTTGAATATGTCGAAAGCTACAAGGGTCAAAATCATGTATGGCTAGAGATCTCGTATCCAAGGGAGTAAGAAAAGTCTTCTAATCATAAGAGTTTATAATTTGAACCCTTTTTTATTTATTGAGCAATAAAATTTATTTATATTTTACATGCTTTTCTTATTTATGCTTTAATGTTTATCTTTTTTATAATTTATGCCTAAGAAGGTAGATCCTGATCGCAGAAAGATACGGTCTATGCTCAGATTAGAATGAATTATAAAAATTAATTAAGATTTATGTTTATATTTTTTAATTGCATGATCTGAATAGTCCATGTCTGTGAGATGGATCATGATCATATTAAATATGGTTCATGCTCAATAAAATAAGTTACGTTAGAATTAGATCGAGAAAATAAATATATTATAAGATTACATGTTGACAATAAAAAGATTGCATGAATCTATTATAGACTTGAATGATAAAAGATGAAATTAAAATTTTAGATAATTTTTCTTCTTATCTTGAATAAATTATTAAATCCTAATTAATTATTAATTATTTTTTATTTTATTTTGCTAAAATTTTAATTAATTTTTTTTAATTTATTACTTTAAAATTTTATTTTTAAAAATTAATTTAAAATTTTATTTTTTAATTAAATTGAATACAACTTAGCCTTCAATCCTTGAGAAAATTGACATCCAACTCACCATTGTTCTAACTAATAATAAGACTAGTTTAAAATTTATTTATTGCCATAACAACAAGCATTAAATTTTTAGTATCGTTGCCAATGATTGTAGCATAGTTACTTTAATAAAAAAAATTAAAATTAAAAAAAATTAAATTTTTTAATTACTTTTTTATTTACTGCTTTATATACTTCATTGCTTTATTTATTTTACTATTTTATTTTATTACATATTTTATTTTACTACTTTATTTTTTTACTTTATTTTATTATCTTATATGCTTTACTTATTTATTTACTTTACTATTTTATATTTCTAGCTTTATTTTTTTTTTTTTTACTTTTGCTTTTCATACTTTATTTTGCTGATTAGTAATTTATTTTTTATTATCAATCAATTTAATTTAATTACTTAATTATCATTTATTTACTTTGTTTAAAAAAATTACTGCTTTATATTGCTTTATATATATAGTTTATTTATTGCTTTCTAGCTAGGTTATCTTAATTGCATAGTTAAATAATTATATTATTTTACATAACTAATTTACTTTTTTTTATAGCTTAGAATAAATTATTGTCCTAAAAATTGATTTGATTTCTTGCTTTACTTGTAGGTTACCTAGTTGTCTTTTAATCCTAGTGTAATTTACTTTTCAATTAGTTAGACTCTCTAAATTAGTTTAAATAAACTCTAATATAATCAATCTAAATAACTTAATAAAAATCTATCTTTTATTTTTCTAGCTTTAAATAACCTAATATAAGAAGAAAATAAATACAACTCATAATACTTAACAAATATAGAGAAACTAATTAAACCATAAAAAAACTTAACATGTTTGGACACCTTACTTTGTTTGCATTGCATATCTATAATATACTTTAAGGGCAGAACCTATTAAACAAGATAAGATGGAGATTTGATCACTCTTTCTTATAGCCTACAAACCATCATCCTACATATTACATTGACCTAAGTCTTTAACTTAAAATCAATTAGATGTTGGCTCTAGGATATTCGAGCTCAATAAGACAAAAAAATTTTAGAGTTAGACTGAATTCAGATTGGTTAATTACTCGGTATCTAAGGTAAGTAGTTTAAAAAAGATGATTTTTAATTGATTTCGCTATCTAACTTGACCACCTCAGTTGGTATTTAAGGAAAGCAACAAGCAGGAAATCTTCCACATCTTATACTTACCTGATCGAGTCAGTTAGTCAGTCTTGAGCTTGGAGTGCTCGAAGGTGATTTTGAAATAGTTAGGAGCTATCTAGATCTAGGTTAACCTTAAGGTAGAGAGTCTATGCTTATTTAACTTGATTGAAATTAACCTCAAACATTAGTTCTTTGCCTCTATCATCTTTAGATCTAGGATCCTCTAGACTCTTATCCTTAGAATTCTCTCTCCTCATCTCTTCTCTTATCCATTATAAAAAAATAAAATAAATAATAATTAATTAAAAAAAGAGATTACTCTAACCTAGAATCCTTGATTGTACAATTTTGAATAATCAGAGCAATCCAAGATGGATCTTGAGAGGAGATTGGCTAAGTTGTCCCATAAATTAGATCATCTAACAACCATTAGACACTCTTCCTATCCATCTTTTCATCCTATATAATAAGTTTGTGCAATTTATTCGGACTCCACTCACATTGTAAGTGAATGCCCACACCAATTTTTTGAGTATATGTATGAGTAAGTTTATCAAGATCAAACCTAAATGGCCTACAAATTAGGAAATAATCTATACTTTAATACTTATAATCTAGTCTGGAGGGCTCTACCAAATTTTTCATTGTAATCACAACCAGTGGTTTTCCCAACGCCACAAGGACCCACATTCATGATGTACATTATAATATGCCCTATCTACAATATCAATATTCTCCAAATAATAATGACTCAACTTTTAAAGAGAGGATTTAGCAAGCATTAGATAGGTTAGAACTTACCAATCAACCATTAAATAATCCAGGTGACCAAAGGCTTAACTCTCTAGAAAAACGCCTAAAAATTTTGATAAAATCAACTTCTGATAATTCAACTATCTTTAATAACCTTATACAGACCATGAACCAACTTATAAATTCAAACTCTCAAGCCATTGCCTATCCAGAGATATAGTTGGATCAGTTAGCCATGGTAATTAGTGAAAGAGAGTTGCCTAGCCAACTCAAGAGTGAACCTGAGCTAGAAATTTTAATGTTCCTATAATTTTTTCTGAGCAATCATATATAACTCTTGAGAAAGAAATGGTCATAGAACAATCTTGCATAACTAAAAAGATCCTCTTAGACCATATAACTGAGGTAGCAATATATAGGAAAGAACTAGAATAGTGGGACGAACCAACATCATCATCATCTTATTTACCTATGGACCCATTTCCAAGTACCCTAAAATCATCGATTCCTTTTAACGGGAAAGAAAGACAAAGTAATAAGATGATGGATTTAATTGAGACTTTCCAAGAATCACAAATGAATAACATACTAAAGGAAGCTTCACCCATAAATTTTTTCCAAGATTCATTAAATCCTTATTTGACTCATTATGGGGTGAATGATTTTGATGAAGATGGGTACAATACAGAACTAAATGATCAAATAGATACATCCTACCCCAAAATCATCCCATTATGGATCAAAAAATTTGAACCACTACCTAGCTCAATAGTAGCTCTCTTATTAGAACCACTAATTATTCAAGAATTGAAACCACTTTCTGATGAACCTACTAACACCCTACCAATGATACCTACCGAAGAAGACCAACTTATGAATGTTCTAAAAGTGCATAAAGAAGTTATTGGATGAAATATTACTAAAATAAGGGATAATGATTTTAAGATCAATTTTTCCATATTCGGCACTACTTTCGAGGATGGACTCCAAAATTTATCTACGATATTAAAATGATGTATAGAGATAGATTTAAAATTAATTTAAAAAAGTGCCATACTTTAGATCAGGAAGAGTTGATGCCAAGATACATTATATCCAAAAAAGGGATTAAGATAGATCAGGTTATAGTTGAAGAATTTTCTAAACCACCAACCCTGATTTTAGTCCAACAAACACAATCACTTCCCAATCATCATAAAAATTATGACAAATTCTGGTATAACATGCTTGGTCTAAATATTTTACTAATCAAGGCTAAATCTAATCATCACAGAGTATTCCATGAATGTTTTTCCTACCATAATGACAAGACCTTTTGATTGGCTCTATCTTTTTGGAAATTTAAAGGATGTATCAAAATTGATTATAAGTAAAACTCTTTTATAGGATCCGACTGAAGACATTAAACTTAGCACTTACTAAAAGGCAATCCAGCTTTTGCCCCTTTTTTTTTTAGCTTACTTTTTTAGGACTAAATTTGAGGGAGAATTACAGACCCATGCTGGATGAAGAATAAATAAACTCCAGACTGAGCCTAGAAATATATTAAGCCAAGTGAACTCTTTTCTTTTTATTTTTTTTGTCATTTATAAACTATCATAGTATTGGATAAGTAGAGCTTTCCATCCATGCATATTATCTCCCATGTCTTCCTATATATGTAGGTACCAATGCTTGTAGTTTGGTATAAATCCACTCCTATATAAATGGGCAACTATTGTATCACTATCAAGCATTTCTCTGTTGACACATCTCTTAAAAGGACAATAAGCCCATCCTCAAACTAAGAATGCAGCATTCTCAAGAGCATAATCATAGAAGTAAAGAACATCATTGCAAATGGGAACGGTTAAAACATGTATCCCATGCATGCGGACTTGGAGCTTGCCAGATGACTAGGCTGCATGAGTATATAAATTTCATTTTTAACTTATTATTTTATTTTTAAATAAAATTTATACTTTTGATTTGCAGCTTGAGATGGCCAGAGGCTCGGAGAGGCTATGATGACTACTTGTGCGAGATGTGCCTAAATGGAGGTGATACATTTTGTTCTTATCATTCTATGGTCATGCTTGGATGGTTTGTTACATCATAGACAACCACTTGCAGCCATCTCATGGTTAAAGGTGTAGAGAAACTTGCAATGCAGGGCAAGCTTGGATGGTCTGTTATATCGCAAACAACTGCTTACAGCCATTTCATGATTAAAGGTGTAGAGGAACTTGCCATGCCTTATTTTTCAGTGGTAGATCTGAGCCTTCTTCACATTTTCATGTACTAAGATTATTATATAATATTGGATGAGAATCAGACAACACCTAAATCAGAAAACCAGTAGACCAACACATTATCATGTATTACTGGATGAGAATAAATTTTTCACTAATACATTGTAGATGTTAACTAATAATCTTTGTTACATGTGAGGTAAATTTTAATCATCTTGTTATATTTTGATAGATATTTTTTTTAAACCAATTTTTAGGTTATCTGCTTATTTTGATTTTTATTTTTATTTTTAGAGATTATACATCATATCTTCTAGAGATCAAAGCTATTTCAGTCAAGGACAGAGCTCTCAAGGAGAGAGCGATCATGCAGCCAATTCGCATGATTCTACACATCTCATACCGAAAGATAATTAAACTCTAACTCTTTATATATTGTTATTTTATCCTTTACTAACTAATATAATATTCTTTATATTAGATATTTTATGCTTAGGTGTGGATGATAGAGGGTCACCAATGACTGCATAGTCACATGCAATAGCGACCGGCTCACAGACATAGAGTCGTGGTTGAGGATTCGTCAGGCTCGCAACACCTCCGACTCGATCGAAGGATAGACAACTCATCCATGTTCAGAGCTACTCATAAGTATAATAATTTTAATTAATATATTTAAAATTTAATAATTTTAGAGTTAATATTTATTTTTTAAAATTAATTTTACAGCATATTTAGAGAGTCTGGAGTATCTCGTGTGGTTACCGGCATCATCCGATGCTTGATATCGGGGTTGGTGAACAAGTTTTTCAACTAGCCACTTGGAGCTCGTGATGCAGCTTAGGAGATATTTTTGGTAAGTCAAAACTAGTTTAATTTTAAAATTTCTGATACATTGGTATTTTAATTATATATAAATACATGCTTGCTTTTATCTTACAAGAGTACTACTAATTCGAGACTTTTCAGGATGAGGAGGATGGCCATCAGATCTTTGAGGAGGGCCACATAGAGGCTTCGAGATGACCTTTATATTCTTAGGCAATCCATCATCCAGTACTCTGGTTCTTAATCACCATTGAATTGGAGGTCGTTCATGGATCACTGGATATAGGTAGACATATGATAGGCCCTCTACAACTAGAGAAGTAGTGAGGAGTACTTCGATAGGTGGCAGAGGGCTCGATAGACCAGGTCATCCAGTAGGATCTGATCAAGCATACGGATAGCTCGGTCAGCACACATGTTGTGTTCGATAAATCGGTAAGAAATCAATACCAAAACTCTTCACTAGAACTATAAAATTCTTATATGCATGTTTTAATTAATTTAATTTTATGATGTACTTATTATAGATACGATAGCTGGATCATCCAGCAAACCAGCTGTAATTATGGTGGGCCACACACCAGTCCAAGAGGATTGGTGACTATTTAGATCTAAATCATGATAGATTACGGTAAGAACTTAAAACTTTATTTACTAATTAAGTTATTACAGGATCTAATTTTTATATCATAACTAATATATTTTTGAACCGTGCAGATGCATAATGTGATGTACATTATTAAGAGGTATGGTGATGATCCATCTTCTCAGCCCTTCTTGATCTTGAGGGATGGCTTAGCACCACCGAATGGGTGAGTAGGAGCTGAGCCATAAAATTTGGCCATAGCTTCGATCCTCCAGTATCTTGATATTCTTCAATATTCTCATAGGCCTCAACATCCCAAACTTGGAGCAATATGTATGTGGAGGAGGTCATGTAGAGGCTTCTGAGCCGATGATCTCAGAGCTTCCTAGATACCATCCGTGATATGGTCGTGAAGCTTCTTCAGGACCTATAGTTGCATGACCAGTTGGACTCAACATTTTAGTTATCACATTAGATAATTATATTATTATTATTTTTAATTATTTTAAATTTTTATTTTTAAAAGCTTCATATATTTAGGTTTGAGTTTGGAAAGGAGATCTAGGGGCTAAAAATTTAATCTAATCATTCAATCGATGGGTCGAGGGTGTGTATAGCTTCATATTATTGAATAAAATATATAAAAATAATTTATTTGAGAATTGAAGGAGTGTATCGAAAGATACGCCTCTGTATCAAAATTTACTAATATTATTTTATTTTTTTATTATAGGATGCTGGGACATCTAGCTCTCATTCACTAGCTGCTAGAGTGGAGTAGGTGGAGGAGGAGACAAACAATGATGAGGATCAGATTTGATTTTTTTTTGATGTGTTATATTTTTTCTGATATTGCTTGTAAAAAAGATATAATTTCTATTTTTAATATAATATAATTAATTTTAATTTTTGATTATCATATTATCTTTTGATTTTAATTATAATAGATATTAAAAATCATAATTTATTATGATTAATTAAAATAAATTTAAAAAATATGATTATTAATTTTTTTAAAAAAATAAAATTAACTATTTACATCGATATTAACAATGATGGTTGCGGTCGCTAATAACTATTAGCAATGATATTAGAGACCAAATTACCATAACTAATATTTCTTAAAATATTTTTTTTTATTTAAAAATTAAAAAAAATTAGAGATGGCATTAGTAATGGTATTTTTGGTCGCTAATAATTATTAGCGATGGCATTAGCAATGAAAATACCATCGCTAATATTTTTTTAATTTTTTTAAAATATTTAAATTAAATATTAAAAAATAATTTGTAATAAAATTATTTCGTCTCTAAAGTCATTGCTAATAGCCTTATTAGTGATGGCTCTTTTTGCCATCGCTAATAATGGCAATTAGTGATAAGGATTTTTTAGATTAGCTTTTATGATAGTATTAGCGATGGTGGGGCTATTAGCGATGGTGGAAGGACTATTAGTGATGGCATTTCACCATCGCAAATGCCATCACTAATAGTTTGATTCTTATAGTGAATGCTAATTTATGGTCAAAGATGGCATTGTCCTTGGCCATGTAATCTCAAAGAGGGGCATCAAGGTAGATAAAGCTAAGATAGACTTAACTGCAAATCTTCCACCATCTAAATCAGTCAAGAAAATTTGCTCATTCCTTGGACATGTTGGCTTTTATAGGAGATTTATTAAGAATTTTAGTAAAGTAGCTTGATCATTGACTAACCTATTGGCTAAGAAAGTCAAGTTTAACTTCACATCATAATGTCTCAAGTCCTTTGAATATCTAAAAAAGAAATTAACTTTGGCCCTAGTTATTGACCCATCTAGATGGATGCAACCTTTTGAGCTTATGTGTGATGCATCCGATCAAGCCATGGGTGCTGTCTTAGGTCAACGGATCGATAAGCTACCATGAGTGATCTATGATGCTAGTAGAATATTAAATTATGCATAGCTCAATTATTCAACTACTGAGAAGGAATTTTTAGCTGTGATTTTTACTTTAGAAAAATTTAGGTCCTACTTAGTAGATTTTCATGTGATTATCTATATAAATCATTCTACCATTAGACACCTTTTTTCAAAAATAGATGCCAAGGCACGCTTAATCCAATGGATCTTGCTTTTGCAAGAATTTGATCTAGAGATTAGGGATAAAAAGGGTACCAAAAATATAGTGGCAGATCACCTATCTCAATTAGCAATCGCACCAACTGAGGAACTACTTATTAATGAGTCCTTTCTGGACGAGCAACTTATGTCGATAACCATAGAGCCATGGTACATTGACATAGTAAATTATTTGATTACCAGCAAGATTCCCATAAATTGGATGACTTAGGACAAGAATAAATTTTTTTCCAAGTACTTTATTTGGAATGATCCTTATTTATTTAAATAATATCCTAATCAAATTATAAGAAGATGTATCCTAGATGAAGAAGTTAGTAGCATTTTGTCCTTCTACCATGACCAAGCTTGTGGTGGTCATTTCAATGCTAATAAGACAATAGCAAAGGTGCTCCAATGTATATTTTATTGGTCTAATCTATTTAAAGATGCTGATGAATATTGGGAAAGCTATGTTAGGTGCCAACAAATAGGATGAATTATCAAAAAAGATATGATACCTATGAATCCCATTTTAGTTGTAGAAATCTTTGATGTTTGGGGAATCAACTTTATGTGGTCATTTCTAGTCTTTTGAAAATGATTATATTTTAGTAACAGCCGATTATGTATCCAAGTGGGTAGAGGCCATTCCATGCAAGACCAATGACAACAAGATTGTTGTTAAATTTCTTAAAGAAAATATTCTCTCCCAATTTGGAATCCCAAGATTTATTATCAGTGATCGCGGAACATACTTCTGTAATCAATCTTTTGCATCACTAATAAAAGTATAATATTATCCATAAGCTAGCCATACCCTATCACCCACAAATGAGTGGGCAAGTGTCTAATCACTAGATCAAGTTAATTTTAGAAAAGACTGTAAATGCAAATAGAAAAGATTGGTCCTTAAAGCTCATGGATGCACTTTGAGCATATTGCACAGCTTTTAAGACCAACTTAGGAATGTTTTCTTATAAGCCTATTTTTGGTAAGGCATGTCACTTACCAGTAGAACTTGAGCATAGGGCAATGTGGGCTATTAAACAACTAAACATGGATTTGAATGCAATTGGAGGCTAGAGAAAATTATAGATTAATGAACTTGAGGAAATAAGAAATAAAGCCTATGAAAATGTTAAAATCTATAAAGAAAGAACTAAAACTTTTCATGATCAAGCAATTAGTAAAAAATCTTTTACTCTTGGATAAAAAGATCTCCTATATAATTCTAGGCTACACCTATTTCTAGGAAAATTAAGATCTAGATGGACTGGGCCTTGTGTCATGAAAAATGTCTTTTCACCTGGGGCTATTGAAATTGAAAACCTAAGTAATCGTGCCAACTTTAAGGTAAATGGACAAAGCTTGAAACTATTCTTGGAACTAGCCACTAAGGGCGTAGAGGATGTTATGATTTTATATAATCCAGAATAAGAATGTCTAGCTGAAGATGTTAAACTTAGCGCTTATTGAAAGACAACGTAGCTTTTGTATTTAACTTTTTTTAAAAATTTTTAGCTTACCTTTCTTTCAGAACTAAATTGGGGGTAGAACTATAGACTCATACTGAACAAAGAATAAATAAAGCCCAGGCCAAACCCAGAAATATATTAAAATAGGTGAACCCTTTTCTTTTTATTTTTTTTCATTTATCATCACACTCTATTTCATTCCTCCATTGAGGATAATGAAAATTAAGTTAGGAAAGAAGGATAAATAAAATAATTAAGTCCTTAAATATGGTAATAATTAGTCTTATGTACTTAATTTCATCTCGATTTGAAGTTAATCAAGCATTTTAGTCGATGAGTGATTAATGGTCTAGAGTTTTTTAGAAATACTAAGGATCCAATTATTAAAAAAATCTAATAAATGGTTAGGTCTAGAAGAGAATAAATTTTTAAGTGATTCTAAAATCTTTTTTCAGCCTATATTCAATAAAGAATCTACTTTGTACAGATATGAGTGGAAAAAAATAAAAAAATTAATAAAAAATAAAATAAATAAATAAAAAATAATCTTTAAATATTGGTCTCCCATCGAGTAATCAGATCTCATTACCTAAGTAATATTATTCGTATCAAAAAATGGGCAATGTGAAGAAGCTTGCTATGCAGCTACTTTTAACTTAAAGCCTATTTGACTCGAGTCAGTAAGTTTGAGGGATATTCTACACCTAATGCCCTAAAGTCAAGTGGTTTGAGAGTCATTGGTCCAAAGCTCGCTCTAAGGATTAGATAGAAAGCTTAAGGGGTTAAAATAGTGCACTGGCTATAAATTAAGCAAAAAAAAATTCATACTCTAGCTCATACTAAAGATAGAGAACTTAAAAGAATAAAAGTGGAGAGTTGGTCAAGGAAAAGCTCTAAAATCTTATGTTCTTCAATTAACCACTATTTGGGATAGAATTAATAATCCGATGATGTATTTCTCAATTCTCTAATTAGATATCAACTGATTTTATGATAATCTAAAGAAACTTTAACATCTTATCGAGTCGATACATGATTTTAATTATTCTCTTTTTACTCAAGGATGAGTAAAACTTAAGTTGAAGGATGTGATAACTACCATAAATATATAAATAAAAAATATTAAAATATATAATAATTAATATTTATTTAAAAAAATTGATACTTTTATTTATATTTTGTAGGAAAGAAGCTCATCAATGAAAAGAGCTAGATTTATGGGTTAAAACAAATTAAATTTGATGCAAATCAAAGCTAAAATAGAGAAAAAATGAAGGCTAGAAAGTTAAGAAAAAAAGGTAGTCGGTTCAATCTAAACTAGAATAGAAGAATCGACTGGCTCAGATTGACCATGGTCCAGCGACCTGGCCTGACCATTGCACAAACCAGAGAAAACTAGCCTGGCTTGGCCCGGCACTATAGGCCAGCTCATGCAAAACCCAACTCAGCCCTACCCACCAGCAATTGAGGTTAGGCCAACATCAAATATCATGTGGCTTACAAGAGGGAGCGAATGTAGCGATGAACTAGGTTTATATGTGGTCTACAAGTGGAGATGCAATGTGTGGAATCCAATGGTTCTCAGCACTACCAACCAAGATCCAACGGTTAGGATGAGTAGCCAATTTTGATCCAAGTTTTTCAGGCATTCCTATGTTGGAAAACATGTAGGGTTTCATGCTTGTATTTCAAAATATTTTTGAAATCTGACGTAGTGGAAGATGTAGATTAAACTATTTAATCTACTAATGCATGTGATCTAATCACTAAACCCTACGATTAGGACCTACAACGTGTCATGATGCAAACATAAATCTAAAAATAAATGAGGATGGTTGGTATTGATCAAATCAATACCTAAATCTAGAACTATTTTAGAAACCCTATATCATATCTAGGTCAAGAAGAGATCGAATCTCTTACCTTTGCATGGGTTAAAAACACCATGGCTAAATCTTAATATTGTTCTTTATTGCTTGAAGCTGTACAGCACACCTGACCTGTATAGGTAATCTATACAAGGCTACAACATAAATTGGAGGTTTGTCGAATAAAGATCCGCTCGAAGTGCTAGCTTCTTACGGATCCCTCCTGATGGTCAATCTAAAAAATATTCTTGGGATCACTTGGACACTCCAAGAGATGAAGAATAAAAAGAAGGAATAAGCAAGAAAATGAACTTTTGGATCTCCTAAAAATTAAAAAATAAAAGCTAAGAAAAAATCCTAAGAGAAGACACATCTTCTCTTTTCATGATATCAACCATTAATGTCATGGATACATCTCCATATCAGGACAAGAGGAGACCTTCTCCTCTAGAATTTTTTTAAGCTTTCAGTTCTCTTATTCTTTGATTTTTCTCAAGAAGAAATCATACAAAAAGATGGAGAAGAAAGGTTCTCAAAGAAACCATAGGAGAAGACCTTTCTTCTCTTTTTCTTCTCTCATCAGGACATGATCAGATCATGTCCAAAGAGGACCACTATGCCCTAACTCCTTGGAGCACTCATCCTCCACACAATCTCCCTCTCTCTCTCAGATTTTTCTCATAGAAAAATCTCATACAAAAATAAGAAAGAAAGAACCTTGAAAGAAAACTACAAGAGAAGACAATCTTCTCTTACCTTTATCTCTTCAAGACATCAATGATTGATGTCTTAATGAAACCTCTTCTCCAAGAAATTTGGTGCACTATATCTCCCATGCCCTCTCCACTTTTCCCTTTGAAATATGCATGGAACACCTAGAGGTTTTCACACCACACAACAATATGGGAGGTGTCCCCTATTTAATTGGAAGACTAGGTCAAAACCTAGTCATAACAAGAAACAACCAAAGAGTCTTAGTGGCATCCAAGAGTTGGACACCACCCCAATATTTTTGGTGTGAGTTCCCTCTAATCCATGCACAAAAGGTAGAAGAGAGAGCTGAACAAAATTCTGGTGGTGCAGGAGTTAAATTCAAAAGAGAGAAGAGGAGTTTTAGAGAACTGGGACTCTATTAAATAGAGTCAAAGACAAAACCAATTTCTACATTTGACCAAGTTAAATTTTATTCCAATAAAACTCTAGATAATAGGGGGTGTGGAGACCATTCTTAGGCATAAAAAATATCACATAAACATTAGAAAAAAATTATGTGGGGCATGGAGGTTCTTGGTGCAAGGAAAGAGGAGTCCTAGTCTAACTAGGGCTTTCCTATTTTGACTAGGTCAAAATCTTTTAAACCTAATTCAAAATAATTTTGAGTCAATCTAATTAATAGATAATTCTAATATAGTTAAAAGTCTAATTAAATTAGATTTAATTAAATTTAAATCTAATTTAATTTTTAATCAAATTAGAAATTAGGTACACTCAAGTCTTAATTGAACAAGAACTTATTCTTCCTTGCAATTGGCTTATCCAATAAATAAATTAGACTTAATTCAATTAAGTTCAAATTAATTCTAATTGAATATAATTTAATTAGACTTGATTTTAGTCTAATTTCTCAATCAGATTGAGCTAATTAGTAATCTAATTGCTAATCGATCCTCCTGCAATACTTGCACTTGATCGATCATCAATCATATTGATGATTCGATCATTGAACAATTCTCAATCATCGATCAACCATTCGATTAGGTAATAACCTCTTATGTGTGTGATCCCATAGGTTCGAATCTAACTTGGTAGCATAGAAACTAATTTTTATACTAATCAAAATAACCATCTAGCAATGATACTCGATGTCCGAATAGGTCGAATGTATGCAAAGTAATATTCTTAGAATCCTAGCCTATGGTTACCGTATAATTCATCTCTTTGATCAATAATGATCAAAACGAATTTGAGTAAGCTGTTCACACTCATACAAGTAATCCATATTGTATTTCAAAATTTTGCAAATCCTATGACTCCTCACGAGGATTACCCTGGCCTAAGTTCTACTAAATTGAAATACAGTGGGACATTCACTTCCTGAAGTTAATCAAGAGTGGTTAATCCCATCTTAACTCATACACCGACTCTACAAGTACTTGACTATACCCAAAAATCTTTCATTGCTATATTAGAAATATGGGTAGGTTGGCACCAAAGTATAGTGCATTGCTTGCAAGTCACCATACAGATCTTAGGTCAGAGGGATATTTATACCCATTGGCCTTAACTAGCTACTCTTGATAGTAGAGTATTACATTAGTCATGTTCAATGTAGATGTACTCCTACATTCCATCTGTATGTCATACCAGTATCTTCACACTACTTGGTTACAAGGACAACCAACGCATATGACATACAACGACCTACACTAAATAAATTATCGTCCTTATTAATAACCTATCATTTGATCATGAATAATTTAAAAATCATCCAATAAATCCTTCTTTATCGATTGATTATGGTTCTAAGAACTTCATCATATGATAGGAGTTCATTTAAGAAAGATAGAACTTTAATGATGAATAAGCCAAATAATTGTTATTGTTTAATAATTCATATATTGATTCTAATCATCTAAAAGTTAGATGATTGGCTTTAGGATACATTTTCTAACAACTCCCACATGGACTAAAGCCAATCAGAACAGTATCAAATATCTATCTTCTACTTGAGTTTGTAGAACTCCTTAGTTCTAAGGCTTTTAGCAAATGGATTGGTCAAGTTCTCATTTTCCATCGATCTTCCATAGGTCGACTTCACCCTGATCAAAATCAAAGGTGATAGCGATGTAGAGTATGCTAGTCCTATGTGCACCTTTAGTTCTTTAGTGATGGCTCCGGTGCTACATTAGGACTGGACCATTGATAGAGGGTGCCACTCTTAGCTTGCTAGTAAACTATGCCACCATACAGCCTTCATGGCAGCATCAGATACCATGATGTACTCTACATCACTAATAAAATCAGCTATAGTATCCTGCTTGAAATTTTTTTAGTATATTGCTCCTTTCTTTATGATAAACTCATGACTCGACACTCTCCTGCTGTCATCTTTATCTGACTAAAACTGGAATCAAAATATTCCACATGTTTTATATCAGTTTCTTCACATATGAATCACTGGACCTTAGTATTTCTCAAATACTAAAGAATTATCTCTACACTCTTTTAGTGGTTCTCATTCGGATCAGACTGGTATCTGCTCATTATCTCTAGTGAGTATACCATGTTTGGTCTAGTACATGAAGAAATAAAATGATAGCTAAACCTTTATTCCTTGTAATGCTGGAATGTCATTTCTGATAAAGAGAATGTCATCCATAGATAATGCAAGGAATAACACTATAGAACCATTTGTCCATTTATAGATGCAGGGTCCATCTTCGTTCATAATGAAGACTTACGTTCAAAATGCTTGTTCAACCAAATGAGCTTTATAGGTCTACACCTTCCCATCTGTGCTATTCTGATCCTTTTGAAAATCCATTTGCACCCAATGAGTTTTATCCCTTTAGATGGATCAACTAATGTCTATACACTATTGATCTTCATGAATTCCAATTTAGATTTCATGGCTCCAAGCCACTTCTCAGAGTTAAACCACTGCATAGCATCCATATAGGTGATCGAATCCTCGTTGTTCTTATCGAGCTTAATAGGATCACTATCTCAAACCTAGATATCAAAGTATCTATTTGACTAATGCATTACTCTATCGAATCTCCTTAATAGTACCACTTTAATAGGCTCCGAATTTGATTTAATCAAATTTGGTTCTATAGGTTTACTAGATTGTATCGATTCTTTCTACTCATTGAACTTTCTCAAATTTAACTTTAATAGCATTAGTTCCTTCTCTAAGAAACTTATTTTCAAAAAGAATGCCCTAATACTGATGAACATCTTATATTCTTCAGCATGGTAAAACTAATAACCCTTAAACACCTATTAGACTAGGATCCAAGTTTATTTGTTTGCAAACATTTGACATAGGACTGATAACCCTAAATCCGAATGTGAGAGAGTCTAGGTCTATGCTCGATCCATATCCCATATTGAGTTTTTGCAATTGATTTACTTGGCATAAATTTTCAGAGTAAAACAAGTAGTCTCAAGAGCTTAACTCTAAAATAGGTAGACTAGTAAACCCCACCATGGATCGAACCATATCTAACAAAGTTCCATTTATCCTTTCTGATACACTATGTTCCAGAAGGAGTCCACTATGAGAGAATCCTATTCTCTCCTAGATATGTCAAAAATTTACTGGATAAGTATTTACCTCTTCGATCTGATCAAAGAGTTCTAATATCTTTTCTAGTTTGTCTTTCTATTTTATTATGGAATTATTTGAACATTTCAAATGATTCATGCTAGATGTACCCATATCTAGATAGATCATCTGCATTCGTAATAAAATATTCATATCCTTGACATTATCTAACTTGGATTTTTATTAAATGAGTATATCACACTTAATAGGCTGTATAAATATTATATGCCATTTTTTAATTGTCCATCTATTATTGTAATATCATTCATAATGATATCATAATAATCTTTCTTTATAGATAAATGATAACCATTTCTAGCTAAAAGGCCAATAAAGATCACATTTATTATAAATAATGGACATTAGTGACAATCACTCAAAATGATAATATTTGAAAATAAGCTCGATAATTCCTAAAGCTAGGACTGGAATAGAATTTCCAACCCCAATGTTCAGGAATTTCTCACCATTTTCAAATTTTCTACTTACCTAAAATTTTTGCAACAAATTGCATAAGACTACCGGTATCCCATTCCCAGATAGTAGAATCATAAATAGAGAAATTATAAGATATTATCATATAACATCTTTGATGAGCAACTCTTTGCTCTCTTTTTCTTGTTTAGCCTGTTATGGTCAAGGAAAGCAAGATATTCAGAACAATACTTCTTCCTATGATCCAACTTCTAATAGTAGAAGCACTTTGCCTGATTTGGGTTAACCTTGGACATTTTGTTTTTACTAGACTTAGAAGCTCCAGCATGAACCCATTTGTACTGCTGAACCAAATTCAATTTTTGATACTAATTATCGAAGTTGAATCCCATAAGTCATCACTGTCTAACAGTGATTGGAGCAATTAAGATTTAGCCTTAATCTATACGAAAAGAGAACATAGACCTATTGTATATGAATTATTTTAAGCCTAAAGACTTGGACTTTACTCTAAAGATTCTTTTACTATTTTATATGAATTAATAGCCTCTACCTCCAATTCGAAGAATTACTTTAATTTTTTAATAGGTACTAGAATCCACATATACTGTACACAAGTCCAACTTTGGTCGGTCAATCCATGTGCATCTATGGATAGATTTTTTAACCAACTATTTCTTTAAATAACTTCTAGTAATTTAATTTTATCCTAAAAACCTAATCAGTAAGCTTTGGCCTCCACTGTAAGAATCCAATTGGGTCCAACCATAACATGATCATACTTGGTGCATCTAACCAACGAATGATTAAGCCTAACTTTTGTTGGTTAACCTAACCATCATTAGGGAGACACATCCAAGTCATCATATGATGAATGATAATTCCAATATCTTGATGAACACCAGGTGTAAGCCACCTCCAATGCTCTCCTAGGGTATTGGATACATTATCAAACACCTTTATGAGAGGCTATGACTTAGTTATCTCCATAACTTTATCATTTTAAGGATTTAATAATTTTAGATAATTTAAAATTTATTTATGATTTAAGGATAGAGAAGATATGGACCAAATTGCTTCCACGGACTTCACCAAGTCAAATCCTTCCACTAACTTCTCAAGTCATAGATGAGGACTAGAATAAACTTAGGTCCATAAGCACCTAGGTCAGTCTTACTAAATAAAATCAGTCTCACTGATTTTCTATGTGGCATGAGTTAGTATGAATCAATAACCAACCTAATCAAGACTTGATTAACTATATTAGCTAGGTAAGTGAGATTGATGGGAGGATCTGCCAAGGCTTTCCTTAGACACCATCAAAAATAGCTAGGTAAGTGGGCTATCAATTAAAAATCATTAGTTTAAAAATGTTAGGCTTACCTTAGACATCAATCGATTTATCAATTTTGATTTGGTCTATCTAAAGACTCGAGCTCAATCACTGAGCTACGATCAGTATCCATTTATTAGATGTATGAACTTTGATCAACTACAACTATTAAATTGATCTATAGAAAAAAAATGATCTAATCCTAATTAACTATTAATTAGATTTGATCAATTTCTTAACCTAGTCTATATTTAATCTAACCCTAGGTCTAACCCAGTTAATGACCTAATCAAAGCTAACCTATTATACTTTAATCCATGTTTTATGAAATTATCTTAGGATCTTCAAATCACAAACCTAGATCCTAAACAATAACTTAATTCTTAATTAAGTTTGAGGATTATGGGTTGGGGTTCGAAACCTTAGAACTAGTTTCTAATTTTAACTTTTAAAATATTTTCAAGTGTAAACAATTTACATTGAATCAAATTTAATTTATGATTTTAGATCTGATTTATTTTAATATTTAGATCATATCCTAAGATTTTGAATCTAGAATTTTATAGAAAGTAAGTTCTTAATTTAAATTCTATAAAATAAATATATCAAACATATAAATTTTAGATTCAAAAATAAAGCTATATATCAACATATGCAACTAGAGGATGTAGATCAAAATATAAAACAAATCTTATTCAGATTTTATCTAAATAATAAAAAAATTAGATCATAAATTATTTAATATTAGATTTAAAATCTAAAAATAAATTATAAATTATTTTAGATCTTATCTAACATATTTATGATTTAGATTATTAAAATCAGCATATATTAGGACAACCTCTCCACTGTAAGGGATAAACCTTACAGCAGGATAACCTTATAATCAGTATGTGAGATCTGATATTATTTAAATCTAATCTAGACTATCTAAAATAGATCTAACATCTATTTATTTTAGATTTAAAATTAAAAAATTAAACCATAAAACTATTTAGATCATATCTAATTTATTCATGATTCAAAAATTCAGATCAGCACATACTAGGACAACCTTTTCATTGTAAGGGGTTAATCTTACAATAAGACAACCTTATGTCAGTATGTGTGATCTTTAATTTTTATTTTTAAATTTATTTTAATATAAATATGATCATGTCATAAAAGAACCTAGATGCTCTGATACCACTACTGGAAAATATGCAGGGATTCATGCTTATTTCAAAAAAAATTTTGAAATCTAACGCAGCGGGAGATGTAGATTAAACCATTTAATCTATTAATGCATGTGATCTAATCACTAAACTCTATGATTAGGACCTACAATATATTATGATACGAACATAAATCTAAAAATAAATTAGGATGGTTGGTATTGATCAAATCAATACCTAGATCTAGAACTATTCTAGAAACTCTAAATCATATCTAGGTCAAGAAGAGATCGAATCTCTTACCTTCACACGAGTCGAGAACACCATGGTTGAATTTTAATGTTATCCTTTATTGCTTGGAGCTACACAGCATGCTCGGTCTTTATAGGTAATCTACACAAGGTTACAATATAAATCGGAGGTTCGTTGAATGAAGATCCATTTGAAGTGCTAGCTTCTCGTGGATCCCTCCTGATGGTCAATCTAAAAAATATTCTTCGGATCCCTTAGATACTTCAAGAGATAAAGAAAAAAAGGAGGAATAAGAAAGAAAACTAACTTTTGGATCTTCCAAAAATTAAAAAATAAAAGCTAAGAAAAAACCTTAAGAGAAGACATCTTCTCTTTTTAGGACATCAACCATTGATGTCCTGAACATATCTCCATGTCAGGATAAGAGGAAACCTTCTCTCTAAAATTTTTTCATGCTTCTAGATCTCTTATTCTCTAATTTTTCTCATGAAAAAATCATACAAAAATATGGAGAACAAGAGTTCTCAAAGAAATCCTAGGAGAAGACCTTTCTTCTCTTTTTCTTCTCTCATCAAGCCATGATCAGATCATGTCTGAAGAGGACCACCATGCCCTAACTTCTTGGAGCACTCATCCTCCATGCCCTCTTCCTCTCTCTCTTAGATTTTTCTCATTGAAAAATCTCATACAAAAATAAGAAATAAAGAATCTTGAAAGAAAACTATAAGAGAAGACAATCTTCTCTTACCTTTGTCTCTTTAAGACATCAACAATTGATGTCTTAATGAAACCTCCTCTCCAAGAAATTTGGTGCACTATATCTCCCATGCCCTCTACACTTTTCCTTCTAAAATATGCATGGAATACTTAGAGGTTTTCATGCCACACAACAATATGGGAGGCATCCCCTATTTAATTGGAAGACTAGGTCAAAACCTAATCATAATAGCAAACAACCAAAGAGTCTTGGTGGCGTCCAACTCTAGGATGCCACCCCAATATTTTTGGCATGAGTTCCCTTTAGTCCATGAACAAAAGGGAGAAGAGAGAGTTGAACAAAATTCTGGTGGCATGGGAATTAAATTCAAAATAGAGAAGAGGAGTTTTAGAGAATTGGGACTCTATCAAATAGAGTCAAAGACAAAACCAATTTTTATATTTGACCAAGTTAAATTTTATTGCAAGAGAACTCTAGATAATAGTGGGCATGGAGATCTTTCTTAGGCATGGAAAACATCATGTAAATGTCAGGAAAAAATTATGTGGGGCATGGAGATTATTGGCGCAAGGAAAGAGTCCTAGTCTAACTAGGACTTTTCTATTTTGACTAGGTCAAAACTTTTTAATCTAATTTAAAATAGTTTTGAGTTAACCTAATTAATAGACAATCCTAATCTAATTAAAAGTCTAATTAAATTAGATTTAATTAAATTTAAATATGATTTAATTTTTAATTAAATTAGAAAGTAGGTGCATTCAAGTCTTAATTGAACAAGGACATATTCTACCTTGCAATTGGCTTATCCAATAAATCAATTAAACTTAATCCAATTAAGTCCAAACTAATTTTAATTGAATCTAATTTAGTTAGACTTAATCTTAGCCTGATTATGCAATCAGATTGAGCTAATTAGTAATCCAATAGCTAATCAATCTTCCTACAATACTTGCACTTGATTGATCATCAATCATATTGATGATTCAATTGCTGAATGATTTTCAATCATCGATTAACCTTTCGATCAGGTAACAACCTCTTATGTGTGTGACCCCATAGGTTCAAACCTAAGTCGGTAGCATAGAAACTAATTTTTATACTAATCAAAATGACCATCTAGTAATGATACCTGATGTTCAGATAGATCGAAGGTATGCAAAGCAATATTCTTAGAACCCTGGTCTATAGTTATCGTATAATTCATTTCTTTGACTAATAATGCTTAAGATGACTTTGAGTAAGCTGTCAATACTTATACAAGTTATCTATATTATGTTTTAAAATTTTGCAAATTTTGTGACTCCTCACGAGGATTATCCAGGCATAGGTTTTGCTAAATTAAAATACAGCGATATATTCGCTTCCTCAAGTTAATCAAGAATGGTCAATCCCATTTTGACTCGCATATCGACTTTATAAGTACTTGACTATATCCAGAACCCTTTCTTTGATATATTAAAAATACAAGTAGTTGGTATTAAAGTACAGTGAGTTACTTGCAAGTCATCATGGTGATCTCAGATCTGAGGGACATTTATATCCATCAGCCTTAACTAGCTACTCTTGACAGTAAAGTGCTACATTGATCATGTTCAGTACAAATATACTCCTACATTCCACTTGCATGTCATACTAGTATCTCTACACTATCTAGTTATGAGGACAACCAATGCATATGACATACAGCGACCTACACTCTATAAGTTATCATTCTTATTAATAACTTATCTTTTGATCGTGAATAATTTAAGAATCATTCAATAAATCTTTCTTTATTGATTAATTATGGTTTTAAGAACTTCATCATAGGATAGGAGTTCATTTAAGGGAGATAGAACTTTGATGATGAATAGGCCAAATAATTATTATTATTTAATAATTCATATATTAATTCTAATCATCTATAACTTAGATGATTGGCTTTAGGACACATTTGCTAACATCCTACACATGATCTAATGGCTGATATCATAGCTGGCCAAGAACCAATGGTAGGGATAGATTTTCAATTTTGATCAGGACCTCCCATGCCTTCTACGCACGATCCGACAGCAAAAAATGGCCAGATCAAGCAATCTAATGGTCTAAAAGCAATCTGGGCACTGATCTTGAGCTGGGTAGTGGTTTTTGATGAATTTTTGATCCTTTGATCAGCAATCTAATGGCTAGAATTCAAGGAACAGATGGAATTTGAGCCAAACTCCAAATATGACTTTGAAAATAACTCTATAAACCTCATCATTTCCTCTATAAAAGCCTCCTTACACCTCAAATTCTAAGAAAGGTCCTTTGAGCAGCAGCAGTCCATAGACAACTTCTCTCCTCTTTATTTCTTCTTCTTTCTTCTTTATTTTTCTTTTCTTTTCTTCCACCCAAGGAGTCTGAAGATGCCAATGGTCATAGGATTCAACAGCATGCTGGGCTATGTATCTCTGAAAAGTAAGAGAAGTCTTTAGTATGAAAGTTTGTAATTTGAGCCTTATTTATCTTTTTATTAAGCAATAAAGTCTAATTAATTGTGATCAACATATTTTTCTTATTTATGCTTTAATGTTTAATCTCTTACATCTTGTAACTAAAGAGATAGATCATGATCGCAGAAAGATATAGTCTGTACTCAAGTTAGAATAAATTATAAGACTTATTAAATTAATATTTATGTTCTTTAATTGCACCATTTAAATAATCTATGTCTATGAGATGGGTCATGATCATGTTAGATATGATCCATACTTGGTAGAATAGGTTATGTTAGAATTTAGTTAAGAAAATAAACATCTCATAAGATTGTATGTTGATAATGAAAAGATTACATTAATTAATTATAAACTTGAATACTAAAAGATGAAACTGAAACCCAAGATAATTTTCTCTTCTTGATCACTTTAATAAAATTACTTTTACTATTCTATGATTTTTCAATTTTCTACTGCTTTAAATTTAAAAACCAATTAAAGAATTTTCTTTCTCTTTCTAATCAACTGTCCTAAATCCTTGAGAAAATTGACACCCAACTTACTACTATTCTAACCAATAGTAAGATTGGTTTTAATTTATATTTGTGCTATAAAGACAAGCATCAACCGACTCGAAGGGTCACTTCACCTTCCCTTAGCCCTCTACTTTCTCTTAGATCCTACATTGAAGTACACAAATATGAACTAGAACCAGAGTCTAATACCCAACTAGATGTTGGAATAATCGACTGCTCAAAACCACAGCCATCGACCAATCTCTTGCATGGAACCTGGGTGTTAATCTAGCAAACTGAAGAAGAACAAAGAAGAAAAGAGAAAGGGAAGGTAATTAGGGTTTTGGCATTGGAACTAGAGAAAAAATAGAGTAAAGAGAGTTAGGAAGAAAAGCTCAATTGTATTCCACTCTATTGTAAAAGTTACAATACTTGGATTTATATACCCTAGGATTTTCACATGAACTCTAATAATTCTTAGCTTAAAAACTTTTCCAGGCTAACCCAATACATAAAAGCACTCATCCAAACCTACGTATACTCATGGTTTTAAATGCTCTTATCACCTGAACTAAATCCGACACATACATGAATTAGCCTCCTTAAGATCTTAATAAACCAAACCTTAAGATCCTTAGAATCAAACCAGATCCTAACCCTAAATAGAAGATCTATTAGCTCTGCCTTGACACTAAGCTGACCCAATCTTAACACTGAGTTGGCTCAATTATGTTCTAGTCTGACATGCTCAAAATCCTGCATTCTATCTGGCTTTTTTCTGAGACATAGTCGACCCACTCTGAGACTGGATTGACCTAGCTTGGAACTTAGTTGACCCAGTCTCAATTTGAGCCAACTAACCAATAGAAATAGCTTCTTCTCTGTAGTCTTCTTCCTTTGGCTAATTCCTTACTCTATCTTATATTTTCAAGTCTTTAGAACACCAACCAAGCCCCTCAAGATCCTCAACACCTAGATCTCAAGCTTGTGGAGGGCTACATGCTGCCTCCACCTTAAGACCACTCCTATCCTAGCCCTAGGATCACATCTATCTTAGTCTCCTAGAGTTAATACCCTAACTCCTCCTATGGCTTTCCAAGACTTGAGAGCACCACACCAATCCTTACACTGAAAGCAAAGGAAACCCTAAGATTAGTTTTAATGACGAGCAAGTCAACATGCCTTTCGAAAGCGTGTCCTTGTTCTTTAGGCTCTCTAGGTATGTTCCCCTTAAACCTTTCAAGATCCCTTCTATCGTCAACAGCATATTCACCAACTTGGCCTTGGTGCAATCAATTTTATTCATATAGTAGTTTACAATAAAGTATACATATGAATCAGGTAGAGACTGTAGGATTAGATCAACCTACAGCTCCTTGTCCATGGATATGCAGAGCTTCTCAAGCTCCTCCAAGTCCTTGATCATTATCAAATAATGATCATAGACTGACTGCCCATCATGCATCTTCATCTTGAAGAGTCATTTAGAAACTTCATAGCAAGCTACGCAGCTCTATTCACTATACAACTCTTATAGATGAGTAAGCATGCCTTTGATAGTCTTCATATCCTCATGCTGGCATTGGAGTTCATTGGACATAGAAGCCAGTATGTAGCACCGAGCCTTATTGTCATCATCTAATTGCTTTGCATAGCCTACCCTTTGATAAGTAGTTGAATGAGCTAGAAGAGAAGGGATCTCCTAGTCCAGAACATAGTTTAGCTTCTCAGAACTAAAAGCAATCTTTAAGTTTCATAGCCAATCTTTGTAATTCGGTCTAGTCAGTTGGTTGGTCTTGAAAGATATTTTTCTACAGAGAGAAGAAGATTCTAGTTAAACATTGTAATTGACTTGTATTAGCTTGTTTTTGGGGTTTTATTTTAAAAATGAACTATCTTTCACTATTTTCAAGAATCTCTAACACTCCTTGGGTGGAGAAATGAAAACCCTTCATGACTCAAGTTTCAAGTGGGTACTGCAATCCCACTAATTACACACCACCTCACCTTACCTGACACTAAAATGAAAATCGATAAAGCTTCATCTTTTTGTGCCCAAAATAGAATTTAAGTAAATCGAGAGAAATCATCAATAATCATAAGTCCATATATTTTTTCTCCTAGGCTTGTGGTCCTAATGGGTATAAATAAGTCAATGCGAATCAATTCTAATGATGCATCCTTTGCCATTTTTGCCAAAGGTCACCACTCCTCTTTTTGCTTCAAGGGTGACAAATTGTACCTTATCACCTATCATGTGTAAATTCATGTGTGGTGCTCTCAAGCTTTTAGGATGCCATGAGAAGAGCTAGGGCATTAGCTCCATGAGTCTAGGGTTGGTTTGAATCCTAGGATGGAGGTATTCAGTCTTTACATACTTAAGATTTAGATTTAGGAGGCCTTAAGAGGCTAAGTCACTATTATGCTACATATAGGTACAATGGGTCAAGAGCATGCAAGTCATGGGTATACATAGGCTTGGGTGAGTACTTTCATATGTGGGCTTAGCCATGGGAGTTTTTGGGCTAGGGTTTATTAGGTTTGTTAGGTTTCCTATTTGGATTAGGAAAGGATTCCTAATTTGATTAAGAAACATAAGAGCCTTGTATATATACACCTTAATGTATTGATCAAAGTGAATAACAATCAGTAGCTTTTCTCCCTAATAACTCTCCTCCCTCTCTCTACGTCTCACGCCTCTTCTCTCTGGGTCTCGCATCCCTCTCTCGAGCTCTTGCATCCCTTTTGATTGATTTTAGATGAGAGGTGCCTTCAACCTTGCCATCCCCTCTTCTTTGCTGCCTAAGGACTCCACGCCTAGGTCTCTTGGGTGATCTCTAGGCTTCCACGCCCTGAGGAATAACTCCAACATCGTGTGCCTTAAACAACTACTATTAAGATACCATCTCTTTTTTTTTTCCATTGGCTACAAGATACACCTATAAGAAAAAATTAAGTTATAATTTTAGGTACCCAAGCTTTCTTGGATCTTTCAGGATTAGTTATAATGGTTTTTTTTGGAATCCGAATATTTTTAATCTTATTGTTATTCAATTTTTTGAAATCACATGAGTATACTTTATATCTAATTTACCACAGCAATCATAAGAAATATTTGAAGATGCATTAGATGAAGATTTAATAAAGAAATACATCAAAAATTTTGCCTCTTATGGGGGTTAAACCCAAGTCTAGCCTTGCTAAAAATACCTCTTTAGCTACTTAAAAAATAAACAATTTTTTAGAACTACAAATGAATTTATCAACAATAGTTTCAATTTTTCAATTTCATTTTTTTAATTTTGATTATTTTTTAAGCAAAAAATCTTTTTCCTTTAAAATATCCTCCTCTTTAGTGAAAGCATAATTGCATTTTTTAAGCTCATTATTCTTCAATCCAAGTTTTTTGAATTCATCTAAAAGATCATAAAATGCATTATGTAACTCATGAAAAGTAAATTCAAACTTTGTTTCAGAAGTTACCCCCTTTTTTTGTGCCATAGACATAGATTAGCTTCCTCTTGAGTTTTCTCATCGAAACTCGAATCATTACTATCACTCCATGTAGCCATCATAGCTTTTTTCTTTTGGTCTTCTTGATGGATTTCTTAAGGAAAGAATACTCAATTTTAAAGTGCCCAGACTTTTTGCATCATAGCATATAGGCTATTCCTTTTCTTTCTCTTTCTTCTTGCTTGGCTCACCCTTTGAAAAAGGCTTTACTCTAAAATTTTGTTTCTTTTTCTCATAAACCTTGTGAGTTTTTGGATAATGAGAGCCATGTTATCATCTTCTTCTCCCTCTTTCAATTCTTCACTAGTTTTCTTATTTTAAGTAGTGAACTTGAGGGCTATGATATTCTTTTCTTTGCTTTCTTCTTATTATTTTGCTTCATATGGTTAACTCATGAGTCATGAGAGAACCAAAATGTTCATTCAAAGGTAGAGAATTATCTTTGGCTTCTTGAATAGCTGTAACTTTTGCCTCCTAAGCTCTTGGAAGTGATATAAGAATTTTTCATATAAGTTCACTATTAAAATAAAATTTTTCTAAGCTCTTAAAATCATTAATAATATTAGTGAACCTAGTAAATATATTAGTAATAGATTTATTTTATTCCATCTTAAATAATTTATATTATATACAAGCATATTAATTTTATATTTTTTTACTTGATTGGTATCCTCATGAGTAACCTCTAATTTAACCCATATTTTCTTGACAGAAATATAAGTAGAAAGCCTATAGAGTTCATTTGCATCCAAAGAATAATAAAGAACATTCATAGCTTTAACATTCAATTGAACCATTCTTTTACCTAAGTCATCCCAATCCTTCTTCGATTTAGGTGTGACAATACCATCTACCATAATTATGGGTGTGTGTGGGCTATTGACTATAACACTCTAAAGATTATAATCAAGTGCTTGAATGAATATGTGCATGCATGCTTTCCAATAAGTATAATTTATACCATTAAATAAAGATGGTCTATTGATGGATTGTCCTTTGGCAAAAGATACATCAATTTGGGCTATCATTAGATTTTTTACTTGTCATGCCCCGAACCCAGTACTTGGTTTGGCCACATAATACAGCCACATGAACCCTAGAATATTACCCTAGAGATCATGTAAGGTCTTAAATAAAATTTAATATTTCTAGAATAAAATCTAAATATCTTAATTAAATTATTTCATCAAAGTAAATAGCAAACTTGTTACAGTACAACTATTTCAAAGATTTCATGATATAAAAAATTTAACTAACTAATAAACTAGTAGTTCCAGCACTCAAACTTCATACCCAATCCAATCAACTATGCAAACTCTAAAAAGAAGAGAAACAAGAGAAGGAGTGAGCTTTATAGCCCAATAAGTATCCCATCACATTTAGAACAACATAATAATAATATAATTCAAAAATAGTGAATAAATTAAATCAAAAAAAATCATAAGCCATAAAATCTCATATCCATAATAATTACATAAATATGAATATTAAGAATCATTTTCTACCATAAATTCATCATAAATATCATATGTGAATTCAAAAACTTATCTTTTGTATTTTATCAATATTTTTTAAGTCAAGCATTATCTTTTAGTTTGGACTAATCATGATCATGATTTAGTTCATGATTGAAAAATCATAAACCATGCTTCGGTCCATAGTGGCAATCCATAATAACTATACTTCAGCCCATAGTAGCCAACTAAAATATCTACGATTTAGCCCGTAGTAGCAATCCATCATAACTGCACTTTGGCCTATAGTGGTAATACAGAATATTCGCAACTCAACCCATGATGGCAAACCAGGGTGTCATGATTTGATCCATAATTGGCAATTCAGGATATCACGATTTGGCCCATGATCGGCAAACCATATCATGGCTAGTCTAAATTCTCTTTCACAATTATTGGTGTAGAAAACTATGGATGCCAGAATTAGCTAGAGTTGAAGAAGACAAGGTCATTGTTGGAACCTACAAAATAAGTCCAAAGAGGAGGTGGGGTGGCTTCGATAGAATCCTCTGACGGTCAAATCAGTTCTTTATCCATAGAAATAAAGCACTCAAAGAATTATAGCAGAGTTTAGAGCTTAAAAAAAATTGTATCTAGAGGGTCCCTTATATAGACAAAGCCCATAATAAACTGATGGTGATAGCTATAACTGCCTGATAGTGGATCATTCAAGACCACATGGAGTTTGTTATAGAAGATGGTGTCTGTTATCACGACATGCCAGTCTATTGAAGATCAATGACTGGAGTTTGGATGGAGCATCTATCAGCAGTGAAGGGTTTCACATTACTACAGTTCTAGAGAAGCTCAAACTTCTCTAGGGTCGTCTGCATGTAGATTGGCTCATGCTGAGCTTAGGGGTTGAATTTGCATAGACGATGGGGTCCTTCTGAGTGACTGTAGAGAGTTTGACCGAAAGGAGCCCTATGGATGACTAGAAGGTGCCCAGCTTGACGATTGGAGAGAGTTCGATCGAAAGGAGCACCATGGGCGACTGGAGGGTCCCCTGCTTGGCGACTGGAGGGTCCCCTGCTTGGCGAACTGGAGGAAGTTCAATCAATAGGAGCCCTATGGGTAACTGGAGAAAGTTTGACCAAAAGAAGCCCTATGGGTGACTGAAAGGTGCTCTTCTAGAAGGAGCCCCATGGGTGATTGGAAGGAGCTCTTCTTGGCAATTGGAGGAACTTCATCCGAAAGTTTCAAGGTGGCTTGTAAGTGGCTAATTTGAAAATGAGGTCCTTCTATTAATTTAGTCCTGCATGCACAAGATTCTAAATGTTCTGAAGTCAAGATCTGTTACCCTCTGTTGGGCATTGAAGTTTGTCTAGAGAGAAGCTCTATCAATCTATGGCTCTTATCACGAGATCTAGTCTATAATGAAGAAATTTGGCCTGAGGGGAGTCTGGTTAGATGGAAATTCCATCAGTTTCAAGATCGTCCAGGTTAGGTTATGCAGGAATTGAACGTTCAGCTAGTTGCTTAGATGATTTTCCTCACCGTTCAAGTTCATCAAAGAAGCTCGATCGGAGCTAGCCACTAATAATGAAGGAACTCGATTGCTTTCATGGTCAGCCATCAAACTCGTTTGGGCAAGATTTGCGGTGTGTTATGGGCTCAACAGTTTATTCATGCAGCCTAGAAGATCAGCCTATCGATTGAAGATTGGCCACCATGAGACTGCCTTGGGACTAAACACCAGGTCGAACTTCGGCGGGAGTGGATTTAACCCCAACAATAGCTCTCTCACTCTTGAGTTCGAAGTTCAAAGGAAGGGAGTAAGAAGAAGGAGACTGCCAAAGTTCTTTTCTGATTCCCATGCTTGTTGGATGGAAAGTTCTGGCTTTTCTATGTTGGCGCTGAGATCTTTTCAACACAAGGTGACCCGAAAAGATAATTTTTGGAAACTCCCATCGAAACTTTGCTCAGGACGTGGTGTGATTAAGATTTCATCCATTGCCCATCCTCTATCATGATGAGTGGGACATGCATCAACCAGAGATTGATTGGAGGAGACCTGTAATCATAACTGTCTTGGGCTTTTCGGACTATTTAAGCCCATCTTCTTTCTTCAAGGCTTCATCTTGACTAAGACCCTCTCTCTCCTCCTCTGGTTTTCATCTTCCTCCTACTCCAAAGTTTCGGCCTCCTCCATCATCTTCTGAGGTCCTAGGAAATCGAGCTGAAGGCCCCATAAGAGAAGATCCGAATACTCAAAGGGAGCTCGACACGGTCCACCAATCGGACTGAGTATGGCTGGAACTAGTTGAAAAGATTTTTTGAATTACAGGGCCAATTACAAGCAGCCAAAGACTCATATATGGTTATAGGCGAGGTTGGTGTGATCAAGTTGCCAATCTTCAGCATAAACTCTAAAAGGCTGATGGTGAGATTGCTATACTTCAGCAGCAAATGTCAGATAGAGCTCAACTCGATTCAAGCAGAGAATCACAAGAGATTCTTTCTTTGAGAGGCACCTTGGAGAGCCTATCCACCATGCATGAAAAAGATAAAATCAAGCTATGTAAATTGAAGATTCAAATGGCACACCAGAAGGACATCGCGAAGGACGCCGAAGCCAAATCTATAGTTATAAGGAAGAGGCTAGGGGAGACAGAGGATGAGTCATGCAGATGGGAGAGTATGCTAAGAAAAAGTTTGACAACTCGACAGAGACTCAAAGAAGAGGTCGAAGGTCTAAAACTCTCTCTTGCAATGACTGGAGTTGGTAGGCTAAAGTCCGACCTTGAATAGGACTCGTCTCCCTTTTCTTTCTTTTCCTTTTCTCTCTCTTTTTTTTTTAACTAGTCTCATAGACCTTTATTTTGTAATAAACTTCGACCTTAATAAAATAATGTTTTCTTTGATTCTCTTCTTATTTCGTGTGGATTTGATGCTCGATGATTTTCCTATTTTTTTCACTTCATCTTTCGGTAGTATGACTATTGATAAAATATCTTTCTCCTATCTTAAATAATCGAAGGTCTTTACCCATGTCAAGAGAAGGTTCTCCTCCTATTTCTGATATGGTTGACCTTTACCCTCGTTAGGGCAAGGTAGGTCCTAGGGGCACAAAAGGGGCCGTTGTAAGGGGCCTCTCTCCTCCTCTGATCTTAAATAATCGGAGGTCTTCATCCATGTTAGAATGAGTTTCTCCTCCTATTTTTGACAAGATTGACTTTTTTCTTATCCTCCAATTAGGATGAGATCATCCTCCTATTTCTGATGAAATTGATCTTTACCTTTATTGGAATGAGGTTCTTCTCCTATTCCTAATAAGATCACAAAAAGGGCCGTTGTAAGGGCTTCTTACCTCCTCTTATCTTAAATAACCAAAAATCTTCATCCATATCAGGATGAGGTTCTCCTCCTATTCCTGACATGGTTGGCCTTTTCTTGTCCCTCCATTAAGATGAGGTCCTCCTCCTATTCCTAACGGGGTTGGTCTTCATCTTTGTTGGGACAAAATCCTCCTTCAGTTCCTAAAAAGGTCATAGGAGCACAAAAGAGGCCATTATAAGGGCCTCTTCCCTCCTCCTGTCTTAAATAACTGAAGGTCTTCATCCGTGTCAGGATAAGATTCTCCTTCTATTTCTGACATGGTTGGCCTTTTCTTATTTTTTCGTCAAGATGAGGTTCTCCTCCTATTCCTAATGGGGTTGGCCTTTACTTTTAGGACAAGGTCCTAAAAGTAAAGGCCTCTCTCCTCCTTCTATCTTAAATAATTGGAGGTCTTCATCCAAGTCAGGATGAGATTCTTCTCCTATTTTTGATACGGTTGGCCTTTTTCTTGTTTTCACATCAGGACAAGGTTCTCCTCCTATTCTTGATGGAGTTGGCCTTTATCTTTATTGGGGTGAGGTCCTCCTCCTATTCCTAACAAGATCATAGGAGCACAAAAGGAGCCATTGTAAGGGCCTCTTCCCTTCTATTTTAAATAATCGAAGATTTTCATCCATGTCAGGATGAGGTTCTCCTCTTATTCGTGACATGGTTGGCTTTTTTCTTATTCTTTCGTCAGAACAAGGTCCTCCTATTCCTGATGGGATTGATCTTTATCTTTGTTAGGATGAGATCTTGCTCTTGTCCCTAACAAGATCATAGGGGCACAAAAGGAGCCATTGTAAGAGCCTCTTCCCTCCTCTTGTCTTAAGTAACTAGAGATCTTCATTAATGTCAGGACGAGGTTCTCCTCCTGTTCTTGACATGGTTAGACTTTTTCTTATCCCTCCATCAGAATAAGATCCTCCTCCTGTTCCTGACAGGATTGGCCTTTATCTTTGTTGGGGCAAGGTCCTCCTCCTATCCCTAATAAGATCATAGAGGCACAAAAAGAACCATTGTAAGGGCCTCTCCCCTCCTCCTATTTTAAATAATCAGAGATCTTCATCCATGTCAAGATGAGATTCTCCTCCTATTCCTAACATAGTTGGTCTTTTTCTTATTTTTTCATTGGGATAAGATCCATCTCCTATTCCCAACAGGATTGGGCTTTACCTTTGTTAGGGCGCGATCCTCCTCTTATCTCTAACAAGGTCATAGGGGCACAAAAAGGGCTATTGTAAGGGCCTCTCCCTCCTCCTATCTTAAATAATCAGAGGTCTTCATCCATATCAGGACGAGGTTCTTTTCTTGTTCCTGATACGATTGGCCTTTTTCTTATTTCTCCATTAGGATGAGATCCTCCTCCTGTTCCTGATGAGATTGACCTTTACCTTTGTTAGGGCATGGTCCTCTACCTATCCCTAATAAGGTTATAGGAGCACAAAAGGGATCATCGTAAAGGCCTCTCTCCTCCTCCTATCTTAAATAATTAGAGATCTTCATCCATGTCAGGATAAGGTTCTTCACCTGTTCCTGATACGGTCGATCATGTTTAGTGACGAAGTTCAAAAAGTCATTTTCTATCATCATAATTTTACACCACAGACAAAGATGTTAAAGCAAAGGAACTTTATTGAGATAGAATCATTGATGGTACATTCGTAGGTTCTTCAAGTTCCATGGTCATGGAAGATCAACTCCTCTAAGCTCTTTTAGATAATAAGTACCGAGCCAGATGACTATCTTGATTTCATATGGACCTTTCCAATTTGGGATGAGCTTTTCTTGATTTTGAGGTTGTGAGATGGTTGCTCACCAAAGCACCAAGTCCCCTACTTTGAATGCTTTGCCTCTAACCCTAGAATTATAGTAGCAAGCCACCTTCTGCTTGTAGGCCGCCATCCAAATTTGAGCCTCTTCTTGCTTTTCCTCCAACAAGTCGAGGATAGCCCTGAGGTCTTGTGAGTTGCATTGTTCATTGGAGGCCACAACCTGTGCTGACGGTAGTTTGAGCTCTATCGGGATGACTACTTTTATCCCGAAGGCTAAAGCAAATGGAGTCTCCCCAGTTGGTAATCTTTGGGTAGTTCAGTATGCCTAGAGTATGTGATAGAGTTCATCCACCCAAGTTTTTTTTGCTCTTTTGAGTCTTATTTTAATACCTTTCAGTAGGGTCCTGTTAGTTATCTCGGCCTCGCCGTTTTCCTGTGGATGGGCTATTGATGTGAAATTATAGAAGATGTTCAAGTCTTCACAGAATTTGGTAAATTTCATCCCCATAAATTGACTCCCATTATCGATTATAAGAGTCTGAGATAGGCTGAATCTGTAGATAATTGACTTCCAAATAAAGTCCTATACTTTAGTTTCCATGATTTTGGCCAGAGGTTTAGCTTCAACCCATTTGGTAAAATAATCAATTACTACTAAAAGAAACTTTTGCTATCCAGATGCCATAGGAAAGGGCCTGAGTATGACCATTCCCCATTGTACAAATGGCCATAGGGTGCTTAGGAGGGTAAGCTTAGAGGCCAATTATCTTTGAATACTTGCATTTCTTTGACATCAGTCATATTTTCTAACATACTCTATAGAATCATGGTACATTATCGGTCAATAGTAGCCCTACCAAAGTAGTTTGTGAAATAGGGATCTAGCCCTTAGATGACTTTCGTAGATTCCTTCATGCACTTTTCATAATGCAAAATTAGCCTCAGAAGGTCGGAGATATTTCAAGAGTGGTAAAGAATATGACCTTTTATATAACTTGTCTTCATATAGAACATATCGGAAGGCTTGATTTCTTAGTTTTCGAGCTTCTTTTGGATCATAAGAAAGAACTCCATCCTTAAGATAAGCAACTAGTGGGTCGATCCAGCTGGGCTCATGGTCGATCTGCATTACAGACTGTGACTCCAAATTTGGGTGTTTCAAAACTTCAAAGAAGACCTCCTTAGGTAGTTCAGTTGGAGCCAATTTGGCCAATTTAGAGAGAAGGTCGACCCTGGTATTTTCTGCTCTCGAAATCTGCTTGATGTCAAAAATGCTAAAGATAGAAGTAAGATTCTTCATTTTCTCGAGATACTTCATCATGCTTTCCTCCCGGGCTTCATAATTATCACTAACTTATCCCACCATCAATTGGAAGTCACTGTAAATTGAAGCTGATCTACTTCTAGTTCTTTAGCTATTCTCAACCCTACGATTAGAGCTTTATATTCTACCCCATTATTTGTTGCAAGAAACTCAAAATGCAGCGTATATTTGGTAATAACTCCCTCCGAGTTAACCAAGATCAGCCCAGCACCTGCACTTGAAGCATTGGATGAACTATCTATATACAACATCCAGAAGCCTTCAGAGAGGTCTACTCTTTCTTCAGGGGAGCTTGGCTGCAACCATCAAATACTAATTTTATTTTGCCCAAGTTCAATCTCATCTGGAATAGTACATTTCACTATAAAATCTATCAATATTTGAGCCTTGATTGACGACGAGGATAGAAGTTGATGTCAAACTCTATAAACTCATTTGCCCATTTTGTGATTCTTTCAGAGGCATCTGTTCGATGAAAAACTATCTTGATTGATTGATCAATAAGGAGAGTTATAGTATGCCCTTAGAAGTAAGGTTGAAATCTTTGGGCTGCAATCAGTAGAGCATAAATTAATTTTTCTAACTTAGTGTACCTGATCTCAGCATCCCTCAGGACCCGTTTATATAGTAGATCAATCGCTGAACTTTTGCTTCTTCTTTAACTAAGACCACTGCAAGGGCCACTGGGGAGACTGATAGGTACAAAAATAATTCTTCTTCAGGTTTGGGTTTTGCCAATAGGGGAGGTGAGCCAAAGTAGTTCTTAAGTTCTTCAAATACTTGTTGACATTCTATGGTCCAGTAAAAATTCTTTGGTTGTTTGAGAACTTGAAAGAAGGGTATACATCGTTCGGCCGACCTTAAGATGATGTGATTCAGAGCTGTTATCTTTTCTATTAGATGTTGAGCCTTCTTTATTGATTTTGGGATAGTCATCTCTTGAATGGCCCAAATATTTTTTGAATTTGCTTTGATTTCATGCCTCGACACCATGAACCCCAAGAACTTCTCTGAAGTCACGCCGAAAGCACACTTGGTTAGGTTCAACTTCATCTTGTATCTTTGAAGGGCACTGAAGGTTTCCTCAAGATCGACTATATGATTTATTGAAGTTTGGCTCTTGACAAGCATGTCATCTACATAAACCTCCATATTGCGGTCGATCTACTCCTTAAAGATCTTATTCATCAGGCATTAGTAGGTTGCTCCAGCATTTTTGAGTCCAAAAGGCATAACCCTGTAACAATAGAAACCATGGTCAGTGATAAAAATAGTCTTCTTCTTATCTTCTGATGCCATCCGAATTTAGTTGTAGTCGAAGAAAGCATCCATAAAAGTGAGAAGCTCATGGTCTAAAGTTGCATCCATCAGTTGATCAATTCTGGACAGAGGGTAGCTATCTTTTAAGTAGGCTTTATTCAACATCTTGAAGTCAATATACATCTTCTATTTACCATTTGCTTTTTTAATGAGGACTACATTGGATACCCAGTTCGGATAAGAAACTTCTCGAATGAATCCGGTCTTAAGAAGCTTGTCAACTTCTTCCATAATCGCCTTCTATCTCTTAGGGACATAACTGCATATGTTTTTTTTCACTGATTGATATTTGGGATCATCGGTCAGACAATGTTCCATAACTTCAGCATCAATTTCGAATATATCTACTGGGACCCAAGTAAAAACATCCATATTTCTTTGCAAGAAGGTGAAGAGCTGCTCTCTAACTTCTTCCTTCAAATTAGAGCCGATCTGGACAGTATGATCCTCCTTTCCATTGTTCAATGAGATTGGGATGAGGTCTTTCATAGGTTCACCCCATTCTTCAGTAAGATCATCACGGGCATCAAGTCTGTCCACTGGACAAGGATCTAATTGTTCATCTCTTTGTAAAGCAATTGAGTAGCAATGCCTTATTAAAGCTTAATCTCCTCTGACTTCTCTAATCTCATAACTTATTGGAAACTTTATTTTTAGATAATAAGTCGACACCACCGCTCGAAGTGCATTTAGATCAGGTCGGCCAAGAATTGCATTTTAAGTAGATGGAGCTTTCACCACTAGAAAGTCCACCTGAGCCCTGGATTGCCTTGGGTATCATCCTACAACCATAGTTAATGTTATCATCCCTTCAACCAGCACAGCATCGCTAGTGAAACCTACTAATGAAGAATTTATTGGCCCTAATCAGTGATTAGATATAAATATTTTAGAAAAAGCATCATAAAATAAGATATTGATAGAACTTCCATTATCAATAAGAATGTGGCATACATCATAGTCAGTAATATTTAAGAAAACTACAACCACATCGTTATGAGGGAATTGAACTTGTTGTGCATCTTCTTCAGTAAAGGCAATGGGTTCTTCAGTTCTCTACCTCTTAGCTAGTTCTACTGATCCACTGGTTTATCCCCACTGAAGTCTCCTAGAGATGGTGTTGATGATGCCAAAGGGTGGCAGATCTCCTTTTTGCTCCTCTCTCCTTGGTGGTTCTGGCAGTGGTAGTGCCCTTGGCCTATCTTCTCTTGCTTCAGACCGGCATCGAAGATATCGACCAAGCCATCCTCACCTGACAAGCTCTTCGATCTTATCTTTGAGCTGGATACATTCTTCAGTATCATGATCGTGATCGTGGTCATGATGGTAGAGGTAATATTTGTCAGAATTATGATTGCTAGGATGAGTGTGCATCTTTTCAAGCCTTGGCAGCTACTCCTTGATCTCCATCAACACCTAGGTTTTGGGAGTATTGAGAGGGGCGTAGTTGTAAAATCTTCTAGGGGGAGAATTCTACCATGCCCTTTGGTCAGGACTATTTTGCCGACAAGCTTGGAAAGGAGTTCGTGCTCATTTGCACTCAAGAGGAGTTCTAGAGCGCGACCGAGCTTTCCTCGACTTTTCTTCAAGTGTAGGCTTATTTGGTTCATCCGCTTGCTGCTCTCTTGCAACTTCATCATCCTTCTACTTAAAAGCTTCCTCAGTTTGGGCATAACCTTCAACTTGTGCTAGCATATCAGCAAAGTTCCTGGGGTACTTCCTTTTCAGAGAGGATAAAAGGTCATTCTTCTGAAGCTACCCTTTAGTGTGGCCATAGCAATAAATTGATCTAGGTTTCAGACCTCCAAGGCTATAGTATTGAAGTAGTTAACATAAGCCTGGATGGACTCTCCTTCTTTCTACTTGATGTTGATGAGGGAGTTTGAGCCTCCCCTCGAACGTCGGTTGCTGACGAAATGAGCCATAAACTAATGGCTCATTTGGTCGAAGGAGAAAATCGTGCTTAGCTTTAGTGTCGAGTACCAATTTCTCGCCACTTACTTTAAAGTAGATGGGAAGGCTCGACACAGGATGTCATCAAGCACACCATGGAACAGCATCATAGTCCAAAAGGCCTTCAGATGATAAATCAGATCAGTGGTCCTGTCGTAGCTCTCAAATTGAGAAAGTTTGAAGTTCGATAGGACCAACTTCTACATGATTTATTGAAAGAAAGGGGGTCGGTGCAGATATTATCACCGTAGGTGGGGGGAGCATGGTGATGTTCCTTGATCCACCAATTCATTTTCTAGAGTTTTTGATCCAGGTCCTCTTGATCATGGATCTCGAGAGTCTTCTAGTAGAATAAAGGTAGGGATTCTCCAGGAGTGGAATCATGATCTAAACAAGAGCTCTCCGCTCTCTGCTTTCCTTTTTCAGGGGTAATCAATCGATTGGCCTAGGTGGGTCGTCCGAGCACTAGATCCTGGTACTCTAGTGAGATTCTCTCCAATTGAACTGATGTCGAAGGTTGCTGCATGGCCTGTACTACCTCCATGAGTCCCTTAACCTACTGGATCAGTAGATTGAACTACTCCTCATCCACCACTACTATCGATGGAGGGACCTAGGGTGCCAGAGATGGAATAGGAGCAGGCAGATCTAGATTAGATCTGGCCATGGAGGTGGTGGATCGCCTCATCCATACTTTCCTGGGTGGCATCCTTACAGCATTGGTTAGAGAAGAAGAACAGGAAGGAGCCAAGAGGAAATTCCGCCAAGTGCTCCCTTAAGAACAAGGGATCAAACCGAAGGTTCAGTCCCTTCCTCTAGCACCATTTCTGTTGGTGCAAAAAACTATGGATGTCAGAATTAACTAGAGTCAAAGAAGATGAGGTCACCATCGAGACTTGCAAAATAAGTCCAAACCAGAGGTGGGATGGCTCCGGTAGGATCCTTCGATGGTCAAGTTAGTTCTTTATCCATAGAAATGGAGCACTCAAAAAATTAGAGCAGAGTTTAAAGCTTAGAGAGAAGCATATCTAGAGGGTTCCTTATATAGGTAGAGCTTATAACAAACTGATGGTGATAGTCATAACTGTCTGGTAGTGGGCCATTCGGAATAACATGGAGTTTGTTATGGAAGATGGTGTCCATTATTGCGACATACCAATCTATTGGAGATCAATGATCGGAGTTTGGATGGAGCATCTATCAGCAATGAAAGGCTTCCCATTACAATAGTTCTAAAGAAGTTCAGACTTCTTTGGGGTCGTTTGCATATAGATTGGCTCACACCAAGCTTAGGTATTGAATTTGCGTAGATGACATGGTCCTTTTAAGCAATCGTATAGTGTTCGATCGGAAGGAGACCTGTGGGCAACTGGAGGGTGCCCAGCTTGGTGACTGGAGAGAGTTTGACCAAAATGAGTCTTGTGGGTGACTGGAGGGTGCCCTGCTTAGCGACTAGAGAGAGTTCGACCGGAAGGAGCCCTGTGGGCGATTGGAAGGAGCTCAACCGAAAGGAGCCCTACGGGCGACAGGAAGGATCTCTTCTGGAAAGAGCCCTGTGGGTGACTAGAAGGAGCTCTTCTTAGTGATTGGAGGGAGTTCATCTAGGAGTTTCAAGGTGGCTTACAAGTGGCTAATTTGAAGATGAGGTCCTTCTATTAACTTTGTCCTGCACGCACGAGATTCCAAATGTTATGAAGTCAAGATCTATTACCCCCCATTGGGCATAGAAGTTTATCTAGGAAGAAGCTCTGCCAATTTATGGCTCTTGTCACGAGATCTTATCTGTAATGAAAAAATTTGGCCTAAGGGGAGTCTGGTTAGATGGGGATTCTGCCAGCATCAAGATCAGCCAGGTCAGGTTATGTAGGAATTGAATGTTTAGCCAGCTACTTAGGTGATTTTCCTCACCATTCAAGTTCACTAAAGAAGCTCGACCGGAGCTAGCCACTAATAATGAAGAAACTCGATTGCTTTCATGGTCAGCCACCAAACTCATCTGGGCAAGGTCTGCAACATGTTACGGGCTCTGCAGCTTACTCATGCAGCTTAGAAGACTGACCGATGGGTTGAAGATCGGCCACCATGGGACCATCTTAGGACCAAACACCAGGCCGAACTTTGGTAGGAGCGGATTTAACCCCAACAACAATCAATAGATTGTTCAATTATTTCATATCATATCTCTTACTTAATTTTAACCATCTACTATTTTATTCTCAACAATCACATAGCCAACATATAATGGAAGTATAATAAAGAACTATATATTCAACATAAAATCATAAATCAACATGCATAATTTAATAAAATTATTTAAATATACAGATGATCATGTAAAGGGACCCTTATCTTTGTTGATACCTAATTGATCTCCTAATCTCAATTGCACTCTGACTTTACGAATAGTTGCTAAGGAGCTTGCTCAAAGATCTCTTATCCAAAATATTATTCTCCTATAGAACCAACCTCAATATTAAAATAAAATATAAATTATTTAATTTAAATTCCCTACAACTCATCAGGATCCACTCCAAGTGCCCCTAATTTTGATTAATTAATTATTTTTTTCCAACCTAATTAAAGGGAAAAAATTAAATAGAAGAAAGAGAGAGAAGAGAGGCTTCCTCTCTCTCCTTCTTCTCCTTCTTTAAATAGGGCAACCCCATCCCCTATTTTTCCCTTTCCTCTCATCACCTGGTCATGGCTGTAGCACCAGGATGGTGGCCAATGATGTCACACCTTACTGATTAGCAAAAAAATCTGGTAGCCATAGCAATCAGTGGCTAGAAAAAAAAGGAGAAAAATCAAAGAGCAAAGAAAGACTATCCACCACGAATCCAGCAGCTTTACTAGATCAAATTCGATGATGAGACTAGAAGGAAAAGGAAGAAGGTCTTACCTCAGTCCAATGACACCCATGATAAGAGATCCAATGACCTCTCTGGCACTACTACAGAACCGGGCTATGGCAGTGGTTTGCAACTATTGCCATAGCCCAAAAAATCGTTGCTATAGGCTATGGCAGTGGTTAGCTAACCGCTACCATTGCAGCCATTATCGTAGGTCTATGGCAGCGGTTGTTGTAGTGGTTATAGAAATCACTGCTATATAGACCCTATTGCAATGATTTTTAGACCACTGCCATAGGCTTATCTATGGCAGTTGTTATAAAACTACTGTTATAGATGGCCTATGGTAGCGGTTATGGAATCGCTGCCATAGCCTTGTCTATGAAAGTAGTTACATAACTGCTACCATAGGTCTAATACAGCGATTGACATATTGCCTATGGTAGCAGTTGGCATGTCTACGGCAGCGGTTATAAAATTGCTATCTTAGCTTCTGAATAATTAAAAAAATATAAAATTTTTAACTTTTTTTATATATTTTACCTAATAAATGTAAAGATATATAATACAAAAAAATATTATAAATATAAAAATATTTTTAAAATGCTAAAATTTTATTATCAAATAAAATTTATTATAATATTTAAAAAAAATACATCAAAAGTTTTCTAAATCTATATCATCATCATCCCCGGGAGATGGAGCATAAGTTGGAGGTAGAGGCGGAGCTGGAGCTGGAGCTAGAGCCAGAGCTAGAGCTGAAGGAGATGGAGTTGGAATGTGCACCAACATATCCTCAAAGCCCATGAAGGCACCTCCAAAACATGCGTTGAGCGTCGAACCATGTCTCTCACGATGCTCTCTAGATGAGATGCGCGCTCCTCAGCCTAATCTACCCTCATTGTAGCATGATCTGCCCGTGCCAATGCTACCTCAAGCTCCTCCTGACTGATGACATCAGAAGCCTATGAAGAGATGCTCGCCTCAGATCAATAGCTGGTCGATGTATATCCGGGTTTGCATTGGATCCTCCTAGAGTGCTTAGGCCCCAAGACCTGAGATAGAAGGTCATGGGGCCAGAGGTATCTGGGCCCTCGCTCGCAAGTGCATCTAACTGATCCTGTAATTATAAGTGCAAATAAAATTATATAACATATGCTATAATACTAATCATATATACTAATATATTTAATACTTATAAAAATCCTTCAGATCGTAGCATTCATCGGCCTGCCCTTCTTATCCATATGACTGGATTGGAAGATCTCGCTATGGCTGAGCATCACTCCATCTCTCATCAGTTATAACAATCGATCAGTTTATCAAAAACATGAAAAAAATATCAATTTAATTTATCTACTAAGATTTAGAATTTATTACCTCTTTATGCATACGACTGGCCATAGACTCACGGCCGAGAGTGTGTGTATACTCTTGGGCTGCCCGATTCTCCCAATTCTAATGGGAGGTAGCCTAACAAGTATTCAAATAAATAATAAATATTTAAAAAATATTTAAATATAACTTTAAGCATATTGAAAAATTTAAAAGTTAGTAATTTTATCTCGAACTCCTGGCTCCTCCAAAGTGTAACCATCCTCTCCCACTGACTCAGAGGATAGTCCTGTATCCACGGAACAAGCTCTTCTAGAGTGTCTCATCGGTGCTCAAGCCATCCTCTATGGAGCTTGACCTTGTAGCCCCAGTATAATTTCCTGATCTTCTTTAGTCGGGCATCTCAAGCCCTCTCATGATTAGGAAAGTCGTACCTTCTCTGCATAAAGTTATCAAAAGTCAGTTACAAAATTATTCTAATCAAACATAGTGTAAACATATAAAATGCATAAATATGATTAAGATGCACTTACCCATATCTTCTCCCACACTCGGTCTCTAACAGTATCATCCATCAATCGTTAGTTTCTGGGCTCTATAGGAATAATGTCTGACCACCTCACAAGCACTCTATAAAAGGAATACATCTCCTACACGGTCTCCCCTACTAGCCTTCCCTCCATATCAACTATACCATCACCTAATGCTGGCGGTTCTACACTTGTGCCATACGTGTGGGACCGCAAAATATCCTACTGGATGATGCATATGCAATAAAAATATATAAGTATATAAATATTATATAAAAAATAAATAAATAATATAATAAAAATATACACTCAGATATCGGTGGAGTAGCATGTATCGAAGATGTGGATAATGGTGGAGGCTCAGATGCCGGTGGAGTAGATGCCATCGGTAGAGTAGATGCTGGTGGTGGAGGTCTCTGAGCAGCCGATGCGAAGGTGGATGGAGTATGCTCCGTCTACTCCTCAGATTTTGAACTCCATGTAATCCATCGAGAGGTAGGGGTGAAAGCTAGATGGCATTTCAGTGCCATCATGATCTGCAATGTTAATGAACATTAACCAATATAACATATTGAATAATAATCAAAGATATTGCCTAGGTACCATCCGTACAATTACATATAAATATACGAATGCCAAAGATTTTGTACACTAATCAATTGATGGGTCTATCACTATGCAATGCAATAAATAAAAGCAACAAGATAGGGTTCTCTTAGCAGCCTGCATGGCCTACCGGCATGACATGGCCCAAGGCACGAACTACCGACACAACATGGTACGACATAGCCTACCGACATGACACGGCCCAAGGTACGACATGGCATAGCACAGCCTACCGACATGGCACGACAAGGTTACATTTTCATTCAATATTAGGTTAAATTTAAACTTTAAGCCCAAGAAATAGACTTTTAAGAGCATTTAGGTTAGGCTTATGGAATATTTATATGCATTGAATCTAGCTTTTATTTTACTGATTATTAATAAACCAATTGAGGGTTGGTGCTCAATTTGAATGATTTTGACTCGTGTCTAGATTTTATGTTTCATTTGAGTCTTGGTTGATTTTTCTGATCCATCTACCAAGTTGCACATTTTAATCTTTAGCATATGTGATAACGTTCTATATATGATATTTATGGCATGGCACGGCATGATACGGCATGGCCTAAGGCACGACCTACCGACACAACATGGCACGGCTTACCGACATAGCACAGCCTACCAACATGGCATGGTACAAGGCACGGCAAGGCATGGCACAGCACGACACGGCCCAAGACACGGCATGGTCTACCAGCACGACATGGCCCACAGCATGGCACAACATGGCCTACCGGGATAGCTCAGGTGTCGGCACGATCTCATCCATATAATTACATATAATTATACGAATGCCGAAGATTATGTATACTAATTAATTGATGGGTCTAGTATTATTTATCTAATAAATTCTACAATAATTAAAATTAGGTCCGGATCTAATTATCTAGGTTCCAACCTGAACTCAATCTATTGATAGGTCTAGTCCAGTGGTTAATAAATAATACTATAAAATTAAAATAAAAAATATACCTATGATTATAGAAAGGGGGTCACACCAAAAGCTCTAAAGATTACCGACGACGGTGCTAGAGGAAGACGACGGAGCTAAAGGTAACCTACGAAATAAGAGCAAGATAGTAAGATAGAGAGAGAAGAGAGAGAAAGAGAAAGAGAAAAGAGAGAGAGAGGGGGCCCAAGGGGGTGCCGTGATGGGAAGGCCAAGGGATGGGGAGGGCAGGGGGTGGCGGCAGCGCGGTGGGGAGGGTGGGGTGGGGCTGGGATGGAGAGGCGGGGGATGGTGGCCATGGCTGGGGATGGCAGGATGGGCGCGGTGGCCGGGAGGGCAAGGGGTGGTCGATCAGGCGGCGGTTGGGAAGGGCAGGTGGGGCGAGGGGTGACGCCGGAAGGGCAAGGGGTGGGTGGAATGGGCGACTGAGGATGGGGAGGGTGGGAGCAGGCAGTCCTAGTCGAGATGGGAGGGGGGCGGCGGCGGCAGCTAAGGATGGGGAGGCAGGGGTAGGAGGTCGAGCAACGGCCAGGATGGGGGGCGGGCGATAGGCGATCGAGGATGGGGAGGGCGGGGCAGACTGTCGGGGATGGGGAGGGCATGGGGCAGACGACTGCGATCGGGATGGGAAGGGTGGGGCGGCGGTGTTGGGGATGGGAGGGCAAGGGGTGGCGGGCCAAGCAGTGGCAGAGGATGGGGAGGGCGGTGGGCAACGCCGAGGATGGCAAGGGGTGGTGGCCGGGCGACGGCCAGGATGGGGGCGATGGCTGGGATGGGGGAGCGGACGATGGGCAGCCAGAATGGGGAAGGTGGGGCAAGCGACCACGACCAGGGATGGGAGAGGGGGGGGCCGGTGGCTGAGGATGGAGGGCAAGGGGTGGGAGCTGGCGCGGCAAGGATGGGAGGGTGGGGGGGCATCGAGGAGGGCAAGGGGGGGTGCCAGGCAGCGGTTGAGGAATCGGGGGGCAGGTGGTGGCGAGATGCATGGAGTCTCACCGACGACGGAGAGGAGGGGAGAGAGAGAGAGAGAGAGAGAGAGAGAGAGCATGAGAAAAGAAAAATTGAGTATTTTAATCTAACCTACATAGCAATTTTTGATCTACTGTAGATTTAGGGCAGGTTACTGAAAATCGCTGCAATAGATTTACGACAGCGATTTCATAATCGCTGCCATAGATTTATAGTAGCAATTTTCAATAACTACTGTCGTAGATTGAAAATAATTTTTTTCTCATTTTTTTTATAAATATTATATAAGTTTAAAATTTAATGCCCATCTTTACTGTTCATTATCTAAATAATTATCATTAAAGTGTCATCGCAAAAGATCATCTCGATCCGATGGCCCTAGCTTCGTCAATCAGAAAAATTTGATTTTGATGACCACGAACAATGATGCGATGATTTGATAGATAGAGACCTCCGATGAATCCAAAAACCTACAACGATGATCTCGATGATGTTTGTAGCATACTTATCAAAGTTTTACTTCAATCGGATATCGTTGTCATGGTTAATTTAGTATGGAATGATTTCGATCGTTAAATTAGAAACAAACGATCAAAGGATTAAACGGCATCCGATTATGAGATAATTTTTTAGTTAAATGAATCTTTGTTTATAATTTTAATCATTTTATATGATGATGATAGTAAAATTTAAATCATTTTCATATGAACTATTCATGTTAAGCAAATATTGTAAAAGCACGAGCACATGCATATAACAACCAACGAAGTTTAAGAATGGTTATCAGACGATGTATAGTTTTAGATCGTTCTTAGTCTCACGAGTTAAATTTTATAATCACCACCATAAAAAATGATTAAAGTAGTAGCCAAGATCATTTATAAAAAAAATAATCTCATAATCAGACACCCTCTGGTCCTTTGATCACTCATTTATCATTTAACAATCAAAATTAATCTATACTAAATTGATCAAGATAACAATATCTGATTGAAGTAAAACTTTGATAGTATGCTATAAACATAACTAAAATCATCATTGTAGATTTTTGGATCTATTGAAGGTCTCCATCTATCATATCATCACATCATCATTCGTGGTCATCGAAATCAAATTTTTCTGATCGATGAAGCTAGGACCATCAGATCGAGGTGATCTTTTATGACGATACTCTAATGATAATTATTTAGATAATGAATGGTTAATATGGGCATTAAATTTTAAAAATATGCAATATTTAAAGAAAAAATAAGAAAAAAATATATTGCAGCGGTTATAAATAACCACTGCCACAGATCAATGTATAGCAATGGTTACAAGGAACCGCTACTATAGATCCAATCTATGGCGGTGGTTGTCCTAACCGCTACTATAAATCGAACCTATGGCAGCGGTTACAAAGAACCACTGTCATAAATCGGACCTATGGCAGTAGTTATCTATGGCAATGATTTCTTGTAACCACTGCTATAGGTCAGTCTATAGTAGCGGTTCTTTGTAACCGCTGTCGTAGACTCTATTGTAGTGGTTTCAAAAACTACTACAATAGTATGCACTGCCGTAGACTCTTTTTCTAGTAGTATAGCAAAATCTTAAGAAGAAAACTTGATGGAAAACTCTCAAATTCAAGATGATTTTTCAAGCCATTTCTGGTGGAAAACAAGGTAGAATAGAGGATCTCTATTTATAGACTAAAATCCCTTTCCCTAATGGAGTTGGAGAAGAGGGAAGACTCCCAAAGGGAGTCTTCCGTTCTTTGCCTCACGCGCACCCGCATGCGTGAGGTTTTTCTTTTTCTTTTTTTTTTTGGATCTTTTGGATTAGGCCAAGTCCAAAGGCCCAATAGGTCGAGCTATTACATTCTCTCCCCTTAAAAAAATTTCATCCTCAGAATTTGCATATATAAAATTTTTGAATGAAAATACAAATCATCTTCTTCACCCTTGAACTTTCACATAGTGTCATCTATAATATAATTGTTTCATAAATCTATATGCACAAGGAGAGTTTGATTTGATCTTCCTTCATCATGATACATATACTTCTTGTAGATTAATTTCATACAAAATAGTCAGTGTTCTAAGTTTTGTCAAAAATCATACTATCTAATATGAATCGAAGTGCAAACATATATTCAATAAAATTTTATGGCAATGCTAATTATCTCACTTAAGATCTCACAATCAATAGTAGATATATTTAAGAAACATCATAAGGGGTTTAGTTTAGTAACTATCCCTACCAAACTAGAAGCCACAATATCTTGTTGAGTAAGTGCGTAAACCCACCCTTAGGTCCTAGGTTTTCACTGTACATCTTGGGGTGGTTGGCTTGCTAAGTTTCATTGTGTGGGTTGAAAGGTTTGAAGCTCCTGTGACTCCTTCCTATGAGGACAAACAATTGCCTTATGTCCGGGTTAACCACAATATAGCAAGCTCCTGAAGGCTAGGTATAATTATTCTAATAATAAGGTCCACCACATCTATAACATTTGATTTCACTTAATGATTGAGCTCTAGGATTTGTACTAGTAGATTTCTTTATCCCAAATTTAGTGCCATCATTCTACTGATTCTGAGAATCATTTGATCGAGCTCTTTTTTTCAAATTTCTTTCTTTTACAGCTTGAGCATCATTTAGTCCTTGCTCTATCACTAGGGCTTTATTGACAATCTCTTTATAAGTGGGCAGCTCGAATGCAGTTACTAATTGTTGGATCTAACCTCTAAGTCTATTTTTAAACTTTCTAGCTTGAATACCCTCCTCAACTATCAGTGTTGGAGCATATCTTAATAGTTCTTCAAATTTTGCTATATATTGAGCAACCATCAAGCTATCCTGTTCCAGTCGATCGAGCTCTTGAAATTTTTGGAACTAATGCTTTAAGGAAAATATCTATCGTAGAAGGCTCTTTTGAATCCTTTCCACATGAAGGGTGCATCATTCAGCCCTAACTTTTCTATCTCCACCTCCCACCAATCAGCTACCTCACCTTATAACGTGAAGGTGGCAAAAGTGACTTTCTTTTCGACAGGATATCTTAGGGCATGGAACACTTCTCTACTGCTTTTATTCGACTTTCAGCTTCCATAGGATCAAAAGTTCCTATAAATATTGATGGTGCATACTTCTTAAAATCTATCAAGATGATTTGATGCTTCCACTGATTTCTAGCTCCTTGCTGCTGCTAGGGCTATTGCTCTTGTATTAGCTATTCTAAAATCTATTACTGCTGCTCTCGTTGTACCACTAATATCTTTCTCATATCTTTCCTAGCAGCAGTTTATTATTTCACTAATATCTGCATTAATTGAGAGGAAGTAATATGTTTCCCAAGTTGAATTTCAGGCTAACTCGGGGTATCAATTTCTGGGATGTTTTTAGTGGGCACATGGTGATGCTCTTGCATATCACTAAACAACAAGGGTGGAGTGTCTTCCTACTATCTAGAAGGCTCCCAAGCACTAGAGCCATCAACAAATCGAGTAGATCTTTTATTATGCCCACGATCACTCCCTCGTGCCATAACAACCTACATAAGTTATTGTTAACATCCCCAAATCATATATCATAAATGTCACCCCTATGAATTTTACACTACCCATGTACACTCTCCTCGAGTTAAATCTTAGGATCCTAAAACCTAATCTCTGATACCACTCTATCATGCCTCAAACCCAGCATCTGGTTCGGCCACGTAACTGATAATTATCATAATCAAATGAATAAAAGTATTAAAATATATATTAATTTAATATTTATTTAAAAAATTAATATTTTTATAAATATTTTGTAGGAAAAAAGCCCATCAATATGAAGAGCTCGATTTATGAGTTCTAATGCAATAAATTTCAATCAAAATGAAGCTAAAATAAAAAAGTTATGAAGCCTAAAAGTTTAAAATTAAAAAAATAAAAAAAATAGATCGGTGCACGGTGAACCGATCGATCGGTCTATGGAATAGGTGTGGACCGTCTAGCTCAGCAGGCGTAGCCAATCAACATGTGCCACATGGCAAACCTAGACTGCTAAGAGGTCTATGAAAATTATATTGCGATGTGCAACAGCTTTTTGGTAATTTGAGCAGGTGCAGCGAGCTTTGGTTGGCTGCGGTCCTCGATGAGCCCAATCCACGATGGTCCATGAAAATAGGGATGCACGATCTGACGATCATCATCACAGTTGATGAAGATCCAACATCGATGATTAATTCCTATTTTGAATAGGATTACTCAGGCCTCCAGTGCACAATCCGACAGCCAAAAACCATCCTGGCTTCAATCCGACAACCTAGAAATGATCTTAGAGGATATATGATGGATTTTTGGGCTGATTTTAGGCCTTTTGATCAAGATCCAATGGCTAGAGTAATTTTGGGTGATTAAAATTGATCCAAACTCTGATTTGAATTCGACAAGGACTCAAAAATTCATATTTTTCATCTATTTATTCCCCTGTATGCCAAAAAATAGGGGGGAACCCCTTTGGGAGAAAAACAGACCTCTTTTCTCTCTCTCCCTTCTCTTCTCTCTTTCTTGTTTCTTTCTTTTTTCTTCTTTTTCTTTTCTTTTTCTTTTTATTATCTAAGAGATTCCATGATGCTGAAAGCAATAAGGATCAAAATTATGTATGGCTAATGGTCTCATGTCTAGGAGAGTAAGGAAAGTCTTCCAAGCATGAGAGTTTGTAATTTGAACTTATCTTTCTTTTTATTAGGCAATAAAATTTCTTCTTCTTTTACACTTCTTTCTTATTGATGCTCTAATATTAAAATTTTTATAATTTATAGCTAAAGAGACAAATTATGGTCATGAAAAGATACGATCTGTACTCAAGTTAGAATAAATTATATGACTTATATTTTAATATTTAATTTCTTATAATTTATACTTAAGGAGATAGATTGCGATCATAGATAGATATGATCTATGCTCATATTAGGATGAATTATAAAAATTAAATCAAAATTATATTTTTTGATTGTATGATCTAAATAGTCTATGTCCGTGAGATAGATCATGATCGTGTTAGATATGGTCTATGCTCGGTAGAATAGGTTATGTTAGAATCTGATCAACAAAATATATACCTTATAAGATTGTATGCTGACAATGAAAAGATTGCATGAATCAATTATAAATTTGAATATTGAAAGATAGAACTAAAATTCTAGATAATTTTCTTTATCTATCTTTTCTTAATTCTAAAAATCTTAATTAATTAAAATTTATTTTTTTATTTTAATTTATTAAATCTTAATTAATTCACTTTAATTTACTTAATTAAAATTTTATTTTAAAGATTAATTTTTTTATTAAATTGAATGCAACTTAACTTTCAATCTTCAAGGAAATCAACATCCGACTCATCACTATTCTAATTAATAAGAAGATTGATTTTAATTTTAATTTGATGCTCTAACGATAAGTAGTCAAATTTTTAGCACTATTATCAGGGATTATAGTACGGTTGCTTCAATAAAAAAAATTAAAAATTTAAAAATTTAAAAAAAATTTAAAAAATTAATTAATTTCTTATTTATTGCTTTATTTACTTTACTTCTTATTTTAATTTATTATCTTATTTATTTTTACTGCTACTTTATTACATAGTTACTTTATATTGCTTTATTAATTTATTTATTTTTCTACTTTATATTTACTTCTTTTCTACTTTTGCTTTTCATATTTATTTTGCTAACTAATAATATGTTTTTATTATCCAACAATTTAATTTAAATTACTTATTATTTATGCTTTTCTTAAATTTCTCCTTTATATTACTTTTTATATATGATTTATTTATTGCTGTCTAGCTAGACTACTTTAATTATATAGTTAAAAAATTATCTTATATAATTAATTTACTGCTCTTTATAATTTAGAATAAATTATTATCTTAAAAGTTGATTTAATATTTTTAGGATACCTAGCTACTTTTTAATCCTAGTGTAATTTATTTTCTAATTACCTAGATTCTCTAAATTAGTTTAGATAAAATCTAATATAATTAATCTAATTAATTTAATTAAATCTACTTTTTATTTTTCTAGCTTTAAATAACCTAATATAATAAGAAAAAAATACACCTCATAATGCTTAATTAATATAGAGAAACTAATTAAATCTTAAAAGAAATCAACATGTTTGGACACCTTATTTTATTTTCATTACATATTCATAATATTTTATAAGGGCATAACCTATTAAACAAGATAAGATGGGGATTTGATCATCCTTTGTTAGCCTACAAATCACAATCCTTCATATTGCATCGACCCATACCTTAACTTAAAATCAATTAGACATTGGCCCCTAAGGATAATCGAGCTTATTAGGATAAGAAATCCTAAGAGTTGGACCGGATTAGGATTAGTTAGTTCGACTGATGTCTAGGCAAGTGGTTCAGAGACTGCATCCTAAAGGAAGGTGGTTACTTAATTATTTTTGTTAGCTTACCTGACCAAGATAATTGATGTCTAAGAAAAGCAATGGGGGGACTTCCACCGATCTTACACTTACCTGGCCAATTGAGTGGCTGATTCTTTACCTAAAGTGCTCGAAGGTGACATTAGCAGTTAGGAGCTATCTAAATCTAGGTTAATCCTATGATAGAAAGTCCATGCTTATTTAACTTCTTTGCTAATATAATTCAAACCTTAATTAAAACACTTTTCTCTATCATCATTAGATCTAGGACTCTTTAGGGACCTCATCTTTAGAATTCTCTCTCCTCATCCCTTTTCATATTTTTTTTTAAAAAATAAAATATAATATAATAAATAACAATCTAAAATGGATTTTTATGCTGAGTTATTCCATAGATTAGATTGTCTAGAAGCCAATAAAAATCCTTCATATCCATCTTTTCTTCCTGCACAACAAGTTTATACAATTTGTTCGAGCCTCGCCCACTTTGAAAGTAGATGTCCAAACCAATTTTCTGAGTATATGTATAAGCATGATTATCAAGATCAAATCTAATTAGCCTACAGACAAGGAAATAACCCATACTTTAACATTTACAATCTAGGTTGGAGGGCTTAACCAGATTTTTCATGGCAATCACAACCAGTGGTTATCTCGGTGCTATAAAGATCCACATTCATAGATGCACAGTACGATATGCCCTATCCATAATATCAATTTTCTTTAAATAATAATCAGTCAATTTTTGAGGAGGAGATTCAGCAAGAAGTAGATGAGTTGTTAGAATTTATCAATCAACCATTGAACAATCCAGAGGACCACATGCTTAATTATCTAGAAAAAAGCTTAGAAATTTTGATAAAATCAACTTTTGATAATTCATCTATCCTTCATAAATTCATACAAAACATGGACCAACTTATAAATTTTAATTACCAAGCTATAAATTCAAATTCCAAAGCCATTGCCCATTTAGTAATATGGTTGGGTCAATTAATCACACCGTTAATGAAAGTGAGCTATCTAGTCTGCTCGAGAATGATCCTGAGGGACCATACATGACTTAAAATTTTAATATCCCTATAACTTTTTTTTGAACAATCATATATAACTCTCAAAAAAAATATGGTCATAAAGCAACCTTGTACAACCGAAAAAACCCTCTTAGACCATATAATTGAGGAAAGAACATATAGAAAAGAATCAGAATTATGGGACAAACCAATTTCATCACCTTACTTATATATGGACTCGTCCCTAAGTATCCTAGAATCATCCAGTCCTTTTTACAGGAAGGGAGGATCAATTGATGAGATGATGGAATCAATAGAAACTTCCTAAGAACCATAGATAAATAACATACTAGAGGAAGCTACACCCATAATTCTTTTCTCGGATATGATAAATCCCTATTTGGCTCATTATAAGATGGATGATTTTGATGAAGATAATACAGAAGTTAAAGATCAAGCAGATACACTCCTATCCTAAAACCATCCCACTTTGGATTGAAAAACTTAAGCCACCAACTAGCCCACCAATAGCTTCCTTGTTAGAACCATCAACTGATCTAGAACTAAAACTACTTCTTGATATACCAATAGATACACTACCAGTGATACCTATCTAGGAAGACCAACTAATAGGTGTTCTAAATGCACATAAAGAAGCTATTAGATGGAATATTATTGAAATTAGGGATAATGACTTTAAGAATATTTTTTCTATGTTTAGCACTACTTTTGAGGATAGCCTCCAAAATTTATCTACAATATTATAATGATATATGGAGGCAAATTTAAAATTAATTTAAAAAAAGTGTCATATCTTGGATCAAGAAGAGTTGATGCCTAGATAAGGTTATGGTAGATAAGGTTATAATTGAACCACCACTCTCAATTTCGGCCCATCACACATAATTTCTTCCTAATTATCATAAAAACTATAATAATTTTAAACTTTGAAATAGCATGCTTGCTCTAAATACTTTATTGATTGGGGCTAAATCTAACCATCAAAAAGTATTCCATGAACGTTTTACTGCCATGATGATAAAGCCTCCTGATTGATCTTATCTTTTTGGATCTTTGAAGGATGCACTAAAATTGATAATATCTAAAACTCCTTAGGGTCCGACTGAAGACGTTAAACTTAGCACTTACTAGGAAGCAACCCAGGTTTTTGCATTTAATATTTTTCTTTTAGTTTACTTTTCTTTCAGGATTAAGTTGGAGGGGAGAACTACAAACCCATGCTAAATGAAGAATAATTAAAGCCCAAGCCGAGATCAAAATTAAATTAAATCAGGTGAACTCTTTTCTTGTTATTTTTATCATTCATCACACTTTATTTTCTTTCCTCCATTGAGGACAATAAAAATTAAGTTAGGGGGCAAGGATAAATAAAATGATTAAGTCCTCAAGTATGAAAATTATTAGTCTTATGTACCTAATTTCATACCAATTTAAAATTTTTCTGGCATTTTAATCAATGATTGATTAATGATCTAGAGAATTTTTGAAATACTAAGAACAAAATTATTAAGAAAATCCAATAAATGATCAGATCTAGAATAAAATAAATTTCTAAGTAATTCTAAAATCTTCTTTCAGCCTATATTCAATAAAGAATTACTTTACATGGGTATGAGTAAAAAAAAAAAAGAAAAGAGAAATAAAAAGTAAGTTCTAAATATTGATCTCCCACCAAATAACTGGATCTCATTGCCTAAGTAAGCAATATTATTCACGTCAAAAAGTGGACAATGTGAAAAAACTTGTTATATAGTTAGTTTTAACCTATAGCCTATTTGACTCAAGTCAGTAAGTCCGAGGAATGTTCTATACCTAATGCCCTAAAGCTAACTGGTTTGAGCACATGGGTCAGATAGAAAGCTTAAGAGGTTAAAACATTACACAAACTATAAAAAGATAAAAAGAATAAAAAACTCTAGTCCATACTAAAGATAGAGGATTTAAAAACTAAAGATAAAAATATGATAAAAAGGCTATATTAATTTAATATTTATTTAAAAGAATTAATAATTTTATGGATGTTTTATAGAAAAAAGCCCACTAATATGAAGATCTCGATTTATGGGTTCCAACATAATAAATTTTACTCAATCAAAGCTAAAATGAAAAGGTTATGAAGCCTAAAAGTTTAAAATAAAAGAAAAACAAAAAACATAGATCGGTGCATGATGGACTGACCAGTCGGTCCATGAGTCTGTCCATGGAATAGGCATGGACCATCCAACTCAGCAAGCATGACCAATCGGTATATGCCACGTGGCGAACCAAGACCGCTAAGAGATCTATGAAAATTATATGATGGCATACAAAGGTATTTTGGTAATTTAAGCAAGCACGGAGAGCTTTGGTTGGCTGTGGTCCTCGATGAGCTCGGTCCACGATGGTCCACGGGAATAATGATGTGTGATCCGATGGTCATCATTATAGCCGATGAAGATCCAATGGCGAGGATTAATTCCTATTTTGAATAGAATTATCCAGGCCTCTAGCGCACGATCCGACGGTCAAAAATCATCTTGGCTTTGATCCGATAGCTCAGAAATGATCTTAGAGGATATATGGTGGATTTTTGAGTTGATTTTAGGCCTTTTGATCAAGATCCGACAGTCAAAGTTATTTTGGGTGATTAAAATTGATCCAAACTCTGATTTCAGCTCGATAAGGACTCGAAAATTCTTGTTTTTCATCTATTTAATCCCTTGTATGCCAGAAAATAGGAGAGAGCCCTTTCGAAGGAAAAACAGACCTCTTTTCTCTCTCTCCCTTCTCTTCTTCTCTCCTTCCTCTTTCTTTCTTTTTTCTTTCTTTTTTTTTCTTTTTTTTTATTTATCTGAGATATTCCATGATGCCGAAAGCTATAAGGATCAAAATTATGTACGGCTAATGGTCTCATGTCCAAGAGAATAAGGAAAGTTTTTCAAGCATGAGAGTTTGTAATTTAAACTTATTTTTCTTTTTATTAGATAATAAATTTCTTTCATCTTTTACATGCCTTTCTTATTTATGCTCTAATATTGAAATACCTATAACTTATAGCTAAAGAGATAGATTGTGATCATAAAAAAATATGGTCTATACTCAAATTAGAATAAATTATATAACTTATATTTTAATATTTAACTTTTTATAATTTATACTTAAGGAGATAGATCGTAATCGCAGATAGATATGGTTTGTACTCAGATTAGGATGAATTATAGGAATTAAATTAGAATTGTATTCTTTGATTGCATGATCTAAATAGTCTATGTCTATGAGATGGGTCATGATCATATTTGATATGGTCCATGCTTGATAGAATAGGTTATGTTAGAATCTGATCAATGAAACATATACCTTATAAGATTATATGTTGATAATGAAAAAATTGCACAAATCAATTATAAACTTGAATATTAGAAGATGAAACTGAAATCCTAGATAATTTTCTCTATCTATCTTTTTTTAATTTCAAAAACTTTAATTAATTAAAATTTATTTTTTTTATTTTAATTTACTAAATCTTAATTAATTTACTTTAATTTATTTATTTAAAATTTTATTTTAAAGATTAATTTATTTTTTTATTAAATTAAATGTAACTTAGCTTTCAATTCTCAAGAAAATCGACACCCAACTCACTACTAATCTAATTAATAGGAAGATTAATTTTAATTTTTATTTAATATGCATCCTAAAACTCTAAAAGAAAAGAGAATCGAGAGAAAAGGTGAGCTTTAAAACCTAATAAGAATCCTATCACATTTACACTAACATAATAATAATACAATTCAAAAATAATAAATAAATTATATCAAAAAAATCATTAGCCACAAAACCTAATATCCAGAATTATTACATAAATATGAATATCAAGAATCAATTTCTATCATAAATTCATCATAAATATCATATGTGTATTTATATAACTTATCTTTTATATTTCATTAATATTTTTCAAATCAAGCATTATCTTTTAGTTTGGACTAATCATGATCATGATTCGACCCATGACTTGCAAACCATAAATCATACTTCAGTTTATGATGGCAATCCATAATAACTATGCTTTGGCCCACAATAGCAAACCAAAATATCTACAATTCGGTCCATAGTGGCAATCCATCATGACTGCACTTTGGCCTACGTGGCAATCAAGAATATCCATAATTCAACCCATGGTGGCAAACCAGGATGTCATGATTCAATCCATGATTGACAATCCAGGATGTCATGATTTGGCCTGTGACCGGCAAACCACATCATGACTAGACCAAATCCTTTTCATAATTAATGGATCATTCAATTATTTCATATCATATGTCTTACTTAATTTCAACCATGCATTATTTTATTCTCAACATTCACATAACCAACATATGATACAAGTATAATAAAGAACCATATATTCGATGTAAAATCATAAAATTGCATGCATAATTTAACAAAATTATTTAAATGTATAGGTGATCGTGTAAGGGGATTCTTACCTTTATTGATATCCAATTAGTCTCCTAATCTCAATTGCACCCCGATTTTATGAATCAGATGCTAAGAAGCCTGCTCAATAATCTCTTGTTCAAAAAATTATTCTCCTATAGAACCAATATCAATGTTAAAATAAAATATAAATTATTTAATTTAAATTCTCTATGACTCATCAGGATCAACTCCAAGTGCTCCTAATTTTAATTAATTAATTAAAATTTTTCTCAACTTAATTAAAGGGGAAAAATTAAATAGAAGAAAGAGAGAGAAGAGTGGCTCCCTATCTCTCCTTCTTCTCCTTCTTTAAAAGGGGCAACCCATCCCCTATTTTCCTCTTCCTCTCATCACCTAGTCATGGCTGTAGCACTAGACCAATGGCCAACGACACCACACCTCACCGATTAGGAAATAAATCTAGTGGCCATAGCCTCCGTTGGTCAAAAAGAAAAAGAGAGAAATTAGAGAGCAAATGGAGATTATCCACCATGAATCCGGTGGCTTTACCAGATCAAATCCGATGATGATGAGACTAGAAGAAAGAACGAAAAGAGAGAAGGCCTTATGCCGATCCAGCGACATCCATGGTGAGTGATCCAACGACCTCTCCGGCAGAATCTCAAGAAGAAAAATTGATGGAAAACTCTCAAATTCAGAGCAATTTTTGGTGGGAAACAAGGTAGAATAGAGGATCTCTATTTATAGACTAAAATCCTTTCTTCTTTTTCTAGAGAATCAAACTCCTTTCCCAAACGGAGTCGGAGAAGAGGGAAGGCTCCCAAAGGGAGTCTTCCGGTCTTTGCCTCACACGCACCCGCATGTGTGAGGTTTTCCTTTTTCTTTTTCTTTTTGGATCTTTTGGATTATGCTAGGTCTAAGGGCCCAATGGGCTAGGCTATTACATTCTCCCCCTTAAAAATATTTCAACCTCAAAATTTGCATATATAAAGTTTTAGAACAAAAATACAAATCATCTTCTTCACCCTTGAACTTTCACATATTGTCGTCTATAACATAATTGTTCTATAAATCTATCTACATAAGGAGAGTTTGATTTGATCTTCCTTCATCATAATCCATATACTTCTTGTAGATCAATTTCATAAGAAATAGTCAGTATTCTAAGTTTTATCAAAATTTACACTATATAAAATGAACTAAAGTGCAAACATTCAAAAAAATTTTATGGCAATGCTATTTATCTCACTTAAGATCTCACGATCATTAGCAGGTATACTTAAGAAAAATCATAAGAGTTTAGTTTAGTACATGTCCCTACCAAACCAGAAGTCACAACATCTTGTTAAGTAAGTGTGTCAACCCACCCTTGGGTCCTAGGTTTCTACTGTACATCCTGGGGTGGTTGGCTTGCTAAGTTTCTTTGTGCGAGTTGAAAGGTTTGAAGCCCATGAGGACAAATAATTGCCTTATGTCCTGGTTGACCACTAGTATAGCAAGCTCCCCTAGGCCTGGTACAATTATTTTGATAATGAGGTCCACCACATCTATAACATTTGATTTTACTTAAGGATTGAACTCTAGGATTTGTACTAGTAGATCTCTTTATCCCAAATTTAGTGTCATCATTCTACTAATTCTGAGAATCATTTGATCGAGCCCTTTTTCCAAATTCCTTACTTTTGCAGCTTGAGCATCATTTAGTCCTCGCTCTATCACTAGGGCTTTATTAACAACCTCTTTATAAGTGGGCATCTTGAATGTAGCTACTAATTATTATACCCAACTTTTAAGTCCATTTTTAAACTTTCTAGTCTGAATACCCTCCTCAACTATCAACGTTGGAGCATATCTAGATAGTTCTTCAAATTTTATCGCATATTGCAAAACCATCATGCTATCCTATTCCAATTGGTCGAACTCTCAAAATTTTTAGAATCGGATGCTTTGAGAAAAATCTCTCTTATAGAAGGCACTATTGAATCCTTCCCATGTGAAGGGTGCATCATTTGGCCCTTACATTCCTATCTCCATCTCTCACCAATCAGCTGCCTCATCTTGTAACATAAAGATGGCAAAAGTGACTTTCTCTTTGATAGGACATCTTAGGGCATGGAACACCTTCTCTATTGCTTTCATCCAACTTTCAACTTTCATATGGTCAAAAGTTCCTATAAACACTGGTGGTGCATACTTCTTAAAGTCTATCAAGATGATTTGGTGCTCCCACTGATTTTTGGCTCCCTACTATCGTTGGAGCTATCATTCTTGTATTAGCTATTCTAAAATCTATTGTTGCTGCTCTTGTTGTACCTTTAATATCTTTCTCATATCTTTTCTAGTAGCAGTTTGTTGTAGAACTAATATCTACATTAATTAAGAGGCAATAATATGTTCCCCAAGTTGAATTTCAGGCTCACCCAGGGTCTCTATTTTTCGGGTATTTTTAGTTGGCTCATTAGGATGCTCTTGCATATCACTAAACAATGAGGGTGGAGTGTCTTCCTACTATATAGAAGGCTCCCAAGCATTAGAGCCATTAGCAAATCGAGTAGGTCTTTTATTACACCACGATCACTCCCTCATGCCGTAACAACCTACATTAGATATTGTTAGCATCCCCAAATCATATGCCATAAATGTCACTCCTATTAATTTTACACTATCCATGTACACTCTTCTCAACTTAAATCTTAGGATCCTGAAACCTAAGCTTTGATAACACTCTATCATGTTCTGAACCCAGTATCTAGTTCAGCCACATAACATAGCCACATGAACCCTAGATTATTATCCTAGAGATCATGTAAGGCCATAAATAAAATTTAATATTTTCATAATAAAAACTAAACATCTCATGTAAATTTTTCCATCAAAGTAAATAGTAAACTTGTTCTAGTACAACTATTTCAAAGATTCCATGGTATCAAAAATTTAACAAACTAATAAGCTAACAATTTCGGTACTTGAACTTCATGCCCAATCTAATCAACTATGCATCTTGAAACTCTAAAAGAAAAGAGAATCGAGAGGGAGGGGAGTAGGCTTTACAGTCCAGTAAGAATCCTATTATATTTATACTAATATAATAATAATATAATTAAAAAATAATAAATAAATCATATAAAAAAATTATAAGCCATAAAATCTCATATCTATAATAATTACATAAATATGAATATCAAGAATCATTTTCTACCATAAATTCATCATAAATATCATATGTGAATTCATACAACTTGTCTTTTATATTTCATCAACTTTTTTAAATCAAGCATTATCTTTTAGTTTAGACTAATCATGGTCATGATTCGGCCCATGACTAGCAAATCATAAACCATGCTTTGGCCAGTGGTAGTAATCTATAATAACTATGCTTCGGCCCACAGTGGCAAACCAAAATATCTATGATTCGATCCATGATGACAATCCATCATTTCTAGGCTTCAGCCCATATGGCAATTTAGAACATCTATGATTCAACCTGTGATAGTAAACCAGTATGTCATGATTCAGCCCATAAATGGCAATCTAGGATGTCACAATTCAGCTTGTAACTGGCAGACCATATCATGGCTAGTCCAAATCCTCTTTCACAATCAATAGATTATTCAATTATTTCATATCATATGTCTTAATTTCAACCATGGACTATTTTATTCTCAACAATCATATAGCCAACATATGAAACAAGTATAATAAAGAACCATATATTCAACATAAAATCATAAATTAGCATGCATAATTTAATAAAATTATTTAAATATATAAGTGATCATGTAGAGAAATTCTTACCTTTATTGATGCCCAATTAATCTCCTAATCTCAATTGCACTCCAATTTTACAAATCAGAAGCTTGCTCAAAGATCTCTTATCTAAAAAGTTATCCTCCTATAGAACCAACCTCAATATCAAAATAAAATATAAATTATTTAATTTAAATCCCCTACAACTCATTAGGGCACACTGCAAGTGCCCCAAATTTTAATTAATTAATTAATTTTTTTAACCTAATTAAAGGAAAAAATAAATAAATAGAAGAAAGAGAGAGAAGAGAGGCTCCCTCTCTATCCTTCTTCTTTGTCTTCTTTAAATAGGGCAACCCATCACCTACTTTCCCCTTCCTTTCATCACTCGGTCTTGGCTATAGCACTAGGCCAATGGCCAATGACATCACACCTCGTCGATTAGGAAATGAATCCAGTGGCCATAGCTGTCGGTAGTCAAAAAAAAGGAGAAAAATCATAGAGCAAAGAGAGACTATCCACTATAAATCTGGCAGCTTTACCAGATCAAATCCGATGACAATGAGACTAGAAGAAAGAAGAAAAAGGGAGAAGGCCTTACCCCAGTCCAATGACACCCACGGTGAGAGATCCAATGACCTCTCCAACAAAATCTTAAGAAGAAAACTTGATGGAATGCTCTCAAATTTACGATGATTTTTTGATCAATTTCTAGTGGAAAACAAGGTAGAATAGAGGATCTCTATTTATAGACTAAAATTCTTTTTTTCAAAGAATCAAACTAATAAGTATAATAAATATACTAATAAAAATATTAAATTATAAAATAATTTATTTTATTTTTAAAAAATTAATATTTTTATTTATCTTTTATAGAAAAGATGTTGGTCAATGAGAAAAACATAATTTTCTAGTTTAAAAAAAATTGAAGCAAATTGGACTTCAATTATCCCCAAAATCAAGATTCAAAAGTAAAGAAAAAATAAAAATATATAAAAAACCAGTCAGCTCAACAAAATTGGCTCAGATGGCCAAACTCGACCACGGCCAACCCGCATGCAAGCCAGCCCAGCCCTTGACATCACTATGATGCCAGAAAACAACACAGCGTATGGTGGACCTGCGCAGGGGCACTATCAAGATTTCACATGGAGCGATGCTTTCTAATTGGTGGGGTCTATGCAACACTTGGTCTACGGGCGGTTCACATAGACCAATGATAGTAGATATGGCATGATCGAATGGTTGACATCCCTCCTGATCAAGATCCGGTGATGGGAATGGATTCCTATTTTGATTTAGGCAACCTAGCCCTCTAAAGTGCCATCCGATGGTTCAAAATTTCAGATCAGGCATGATCCAATTGTTAAAACTTTATTCAACATGATCTAGAAGTTTAAAATGATTTTTGTAGCAATTTTGGACCATTTAAATTCAATCCGATGGCTAGAAATAATCTAGGGCCTATATTTGAGTTGTTTCGGGAGTTTTAATCTTGATTTCATCAGGATTCTTTACTGAAGTCCATCCTTGAAACTATTTAAAGCCTTGTAGCTGAACAAAGGAGGGGGAATAGAATAACAAATTTTTTTGGAGGATCCATGAGAGGAGTCAGGGTTTTTGGTGATAAGAGAGAGGCTATGATTAGAGAGAAGCCCCCTTCTTTCTTCTTTCCTCTATATTCTTCTTCCAGCCAGTAGCTCTTCTCCATCAAATTCTTCACACCAAGAGCAGAGATCAACAAAATTCAATAACAACAATCCACTATTTGGATTTTATCATGTTTTCTATTTTATTTACTATTTTTATTTTTTCATCATAAACTAATTTTTATTTTTTTAAGGCTAAGGTATAGCCACTCTTTTGATGCAATATTCAGTATGATTAGATTTTAAAATTAATTTTTATTTATGAGAAGTATATAAATATATTCTTAATGCTTTTAGATTATTGACCATCTTCTAATTATTTTAATAGGCATAGATGATACGGACTAAGTACTTCTATGTCAATACTTCTTGATTTGCATACCTTATTTTTGAATCGGATTAAGGTTCTTATGCATGCAATAATTTAAGTACGCTTTGGATGCAATGCATTTTAATTAGAGAATTTCATCAAAGGATAGTTAATATGTATTAATAGTTTTGCTATACCTGGACCAAAGGATAGTGAATATCTTAGGAGACTCCACCATCACATGAAATAAAATTAACCTAATTTATGTAATTATTTGAATATTATATTGATTGAGTTGGTGAATAGATTGTTTAAGTATTCTACTGCTCTTGATTTTAATCCTAAAAATTACATCCATTTTATTTTCTTACAATTTCTTAATTATTTTTAATTTTTTTATTACTTATAAATTAATTTTCTAAATAAAGTTTAGGAGAGTGTTTGTTAATATTTATTTTTTAATCCTTAAGGGATGACAGTCTACTTATACACTTTATTACTTGATCAACTGGTGCACTTGCCATAATAATAAATTTGCATGCATCAAGTTTTTAGTGTAGTTGCTAGGGATTGTGTCTAAAATAATATTAAAATTTCAATCCTTGCTTTACTTTAGAATTTAATTTTTAATTTTTATTTTTATTTTATTTATAGGTGCATATTCAGTGCAAGACACATATTGGACATAGTGACTTGGTGCCATTTGATCTAGAAATAGATAGAACAATCCAAAGATTAAATCATACATAAGAAAGAAATATGGCAATCGAAGATCCTAATGACGTCAATCTGGGATTAGATATGGCAGCAGAGGGACGGCAAGAAGCTACTCGAGTGGCACATGGTCCATTAAATGATCACATCATACCATCGATAGCCGATGCAGCTTCAAGCATTAGGAGACCATTTGTGTGAGCAAATAACTTTGAAATAAAACTGACAATGATCTAGATGATTCAAGCAATTATCCAATTTAGTGGACATGTTCAAGATGATCTAAATGCCTATATTTCTAATTTTCTGAAACTCTATAATACTTTCAAAATTAATGGGGTGTCGAATGATGCCATAGATTCAGATTATTTCTTTTTTCTTTATGTGACAAGACTAAAAGTTGACTTCATTCTCTTCCTGTAGGTTCTATCACTACTTAAAATATCCTGACTCAGAAATTTTTGGCTAAGTACTTTTCACCTTCCAAGACTATAAAAATATATAATGATATTACTTCTTTTGTGCATATAGAGATGAAGTCACTGTATGAGGCTTGGAAGCATTTTAAGAAACTACTGAGGAGATGTCCACATCATCAATTATCCATTTGACTTTAGGTACAAACTTTTTATAATGGCTTATCTTCTACTAATCATTCTATAATTGATGCAGTAGAAGGAGGTACCATTAATCACAAAACAAAGGAGAAATCCTTTGATCTGATTGATGAGATGGCATCACATAGCTATTAGTGGCAAATAGATCGCATGATACCTAGAAGACTAATAGCTATATATGGAGTAGATAGCATCTCAGCTTTGTCAGCTAAGATTGTAGCTCTTCGGGCTAAACTCAACAATATGAAGGGAGCAACTATGCATGTATATAGACTATCATTTTTGAGCTATGTAGAGGAGGACAAGATACAAGCAACTATCAAATAGGGAATGCATTTGCTAAAGCCTCTGATACAGCTAACTATATCAGTAATTTTTTTTAGGCCACAGTAAAACAATTCTTATTCCAGCATATATAACTAAAGGTGGAGGTAGCATCCAAACTTTTTATGGAGTAATAAAAATATAGCACAACAGCCATCCTCGAGATTTCAATTACCTGAGAAGAAGCCTGGTATGGAAGAGTTGATGGTCAAATTCATCCAGAACCAAGAAGTAGCCATGCAAAATATGGAGACCAAATTCATGCAAAATCAAGAAGCGGCCATACGAAACTTGAAAACCAAGCTTATGCAGGACCAAGCAGCCATCATTCAGAACATGGAGATGCAAGTGGGTCAAATAGCTAACATAATCTTCGAGAGACCACAAGGATCCATGCGTAGCAACACGGAGACCAATCCAAGAGAGCAAATCAACGCTATCACATTAAGAAATGGTAAAGAGCTAGAGGAGCTACATCAAAAGAAAGAAACTAAAGAAGAAACAACAAATAAAGAGCAGTCAACTAAAGTTCGTCAGTCACCTAAACAACTAGCAAATGGATGGTCACTAGGTATAAAACTTGCTATTCCAAATGTTAAGCCCTATGTGCCACCACTATCATTATAACATCCTATCCCTAAATCTGGATGACAGTGCAACACCCCACTCTTATCTAAGAGCAAATACTCTATCTTTAAATAAAGGCCAAGGAGATTTCTAAACTATAGTATTATTTAATATCCTGTTTCAAGTAATCAGATCAATCCATTCATTTGTAATACAAGCATTTCAATTTAACTTCTAAATCTGCTGAAACAAATATCTCAACTTAACTCACCAATTTACATAAGCAAACTCAAGTTTCCATTTACAAAGCCATACTTTATACATTTTATACAAGTCACTCAAAATACAATATACTTATCAGTTTTTGATTTAGTTATCTCTACCATGTATATTACATCTTAAGATATATCTCTTTTACAAACCAACATCACAAAACCTCCTATAGTCAAAATGTTAATACACATGTTGATATATATTTCTAAGTTAAGGTACTCCAAAATTGTAATTAAAAAGAGTGAGGGGTGAGACTTGGGAGTTCCAATGAGTGAATAATCAATCTAACAATGGAAAATAGGAATGCTTAACTTAAAATTTATGATAACACTTAAAACTAAAATTATTGAACTATATTTTAAACTTCTTAAAACTACATGTATCCAATAAGAGTAAAGCCAACAATAAATCACATTATGCTAATGAATGCTTTCCTTCACTACTGTCGACCATACCGGCACCCCTTCCATGGTGGCCAACATGTAGCATGACATGATGCCAATGATGCAGATTAGCCCATATAGGCACACCGCAAGTGTTTGCTCTAGAGATGCCAGCTTTATGAAATGCTCACACTGATTGATATGATGCCAAGTGATGTAAATTAACCACCATGGGCACACTGCAAGTGTTAGCTCTGGAGGTGCCAACTTTATGAAATGCTCACATGGATGCATATGTTAGTTTAAATATTAGGACACACCCGATAGGTTGATTACTCCCATGGGTAGCTCCTTTCAAAGAATGCTAAATAACTTTTCCAACATTGAGAATACTGAATTCCAAAAGCTGAAACACAAAATCAAAACATTTCTAATTATCATAAAATTTCATTCTAAATAATATATATATACACACATATATCCATCTCCCTGAATGACATTTCAACAAAATACATTCCCTATTTCCATGCTTGCTGATACATATGTAAACTAAAGAATAATAGGAGTTAAACTCATATATTTGTACTTATTTAAAAAGAGCTACTTTCAACTTTCATAACAAACATCATATAAGAATACAAAAGCTAGATAGAAAACCACTCACCTCCTGTTGGTGTAGAAATGGACGGCCGCCAGAGTGCGGTAGAGGTGGAGGTGGGGATCTCGTCGGGGACACCTACAAGACAAAGTCATGGCCAGAGTTGGCTTCGGCATAGACACTCTGACCAACTCTGGTCAGGATACTCTAATGGTCAAGTTAATTTCTTGGCCAACAAGAATGGAGGACACAGAAAATTAGAATAGAGAAGAGAACTTAAAAAAAAGAAGTATCTGAAGGATCTCTTTTATAGACGGAGCTTGTAATAGATTGATAGTAACCGCCATAATAGAACATCAATAGACCATTTGAGCCACTTAAAATTTGTTATGGAGAGTGGACTATCATTTGTCATGACTTACTAGTACTTGGAGATTATCTGCTAAAGTTTAGACACAAGATCTCAAATACTTCCAAGCTTGACTATGAGTTGTTGGACTTGAAATCATGCTGTTGGAACTTAAGGTTGGATGAACTAAGCTTAAGAGCTAGTCCTTGGAGTAGAAATGTCAAACCTATAGACCAGATCCCTGATTTGGGTTATGGCGAGATGAATTTAGTTGCTTTTAGGAGCTTGGCAATCTTCGATGTTGGATGATGATAGGAGGTAGTACCTTGATCTAAAGGTACACTATTGAAGATAGGGTCAGCAGGAAATAACCGCGATATAGGCTATATGAGTTGGCCAAGTGATTGAGATGTTAAGGTCAGGTAAAGTTGTGGAACTAGAAGAATATCGGGTTCCTTAATTATTTCTTCAACTACTTTGGTGGAGTTCGATCGATGCCTAAGGTCGGCCATTAGTCGAGGTTGGACGATGCTGGGGTTCGGTGTTTGTGGCACGGTTGTCGCTTACTTTGAGCTAGAGATCATAAATCAAAATCAGTCGAATGGTGAATTTTTTTTACTATTCAAGTTCGTCTAGCCAAAAGTTCATAGTGTAATCTCGATAAGATTGGCAGTTATCAAGGGGAGACTAAAGAGTTGGAGTAAAGAAATTCGACTGCTACATAAAATCGGGCATTGATGAGAGCAGTAATGTTCTCCAAGATGAACTATCCTTGATCAAAGCTCTGAACTTAATCACATTAGGAGGCCAATCTTCAAGAATTTATTTGAACCAAGGATTTGGCTTAATTAAAGCTCAGACTCAATTGTCACGACTCTAGATGGCCCTGTACCAAGATCGAACTCCCTGTTGGACTTTAGTGGGAGCCATTTTATCTTCAATACTTATCCCCCTACTCTTGAGTCCGAAGTTTGAATGAAGAAAGTATCAGTGCCTATGATTGCCGAAGTCTCCTTTGATTTTCCATCTTTGGGGAGATGAAAAATTTTGGACTGTTTAAACCAATGCGGGAGCCTTTTGTTATTAAATGACCTAAGATAATTTCAAACTTCGAAATTCAGCTAGCATAGAGCTCGATTGCACGGTACAATGATGGCATTCTCTGATATCCGCAACTGCCATAATGAGGGTGACTGATAAGCATCATAAATTCACCAATAAAAATATTAATTTATTAATTAATTTATATTAATTTTTAAAAATTATTAATCAATTTATATATAATTTTTGAAAAATTCATATTTTTATTAATTAAAAAATTAATAAAAAAATAATAAAAATTAAAAAATAAAATTTTATTATCAATAGAAAGAGCTCATTTTTCTGATCACAACGAAATAAATTTTAAGAAAAATGGAGCTAAAATGGAAAAGATATGAATTTTTAAAAATATAAAATAAATAAAAATTAAATAAAAAAGAAAACGGCTCAGCCGGCTCCGCAAGCCGAGCCACCAAGCCAAGCCGAGCCACCAAGCCAAGCCAAGCCATCAAAGCCGACTCAGCCGTTGAAGCCATCAGCCGATCTACGATCCAGGCGTGGACCGCCAGCTCAGCAAAATCCGGCGAATCAAAGCCTGCCATGTGGTGAACCTAGACCCTTAAAGGGTCTACAGAAATTTATCGCGGCTCACAGGGCAATTTGGTCATTTCACTCGACGACAAAAGCGTTGATTGGTTGCGGTGTGCGGTGCGGCCGGTCTACGCTGTCCATGGGAACAGTGATTGCGCGATCGGATGGCTGTGATTGATTACGGTTAAGATCGGATGGTCAGCATTTTTTTCGATTGCCAATTTCACTCGGATCACCATCGGACGGTAGCGCCTGATTCCAGCTTCGATCCGATGGTCCAGAAAGCTCCCGACGGTGATCAGGACTCCCGAAGCGCAATTTGCGGCCAGATTTCCTCGATGAAGCATGATCGGACGGCCAGAATTTAATCCGACCCGATCTGAGTTGATCTGCATCCGATTTTGATGATTTTTAGACCGTTAGATTCCTATTGAATGGCTGAATTTTATCAGATTTATTAGAGATGTATTAGAGCTATTTTAATTTGAATTTTATTTAAATTTTGATGATTACAAAGTTCATTAGTCCCACATTGCCTTTAGAAAAAAAATATCCAGCCCTCCTAGCTCTATAAAAAGGACCCCAGGCCATCAAAAATCAATATCTTTCCGATCAAGGTGAAGCTTTGGTACAGGGCGAAGCCAGGCTATGGGTTAAAGGCTGCTTCGAAGCAACGGGTGCCGAGAAGAAGAGCCGAGCTTCTACACCATCTTTCTGCCAATGCCGATCCAAGATCAGAGATCAGGCTATTTTATTTTATTTTTTTCTTTTTTAAATTTTATGTATTTAAATTCTAAAATTTTAGTTAATAAAAATTTTATTTTTGCATTTTAATTTCTTACTTTTTATTTTTATTATAATTTAATTTCTATACTTTAATTATTACTTTTTATTTTATTGCAAGTAGATGCTAAGATCTAACTAATAGATCTTAGTACCAAATTTAAATTTCTGCACCTTTTAATTTTTATTTTCAATCTTCCGACTTCAGTTTTTATTTCAAAATTCAAATCATTTTCTTTTTTTCTTCTAAAAAAAATCAAAGATTTCAAATCTAAAAACACTATCTTCCCTGTGGATTCGACCCGACTCACTACTATCTACGTATTTTCAATGATTTTAAGAAGTCGGATTAAACTGATAAACACGGTGTCTTAACGACAACATCGCGTTCCTATCAAATTTTTTGGCGCCATTGCCGGGGAAGGTTTTTGATTTTTGATTTTGATTTCTTTGATTTATTAAAAATAATTTTGGCAAACACACCAAGTTTTTGGCGCCGTTGCCGGGGAAGGAATAGATGCTATTTTTTTTCTTTGATTTCTTTAATTTTTTTTTTGTAAATTAATTATTTTTTTAATATTACTTACTATTTTTTTTTATTTATTTTATAGGAAAAAAAAAAGAGAACGAAGAAAGCATCAAATTTTGGTGAGATCAATCCTAACCCTAGTCCTCTTTTCTTTTTATTTATTTATTTATTTATTTTACTTTTAAATTAATTTAAAAAAATATTTATTTAAATCCTAATTAAAAGCCTCATGATAAGATTAGAAATCCCTAACTGTTTAGAGCATGCATCATATTAGTTTTATTTTTATCTTTTATTTTTTTTTATTTTTTTTGGTGATTGCTGGAAGCAAGGTAAGCCTTTCAGAATTCAATTAGTTGCATGCATCTAGTTTAAATTGCATAAAACCCTTTGATTGAATTTTTTTTCGTGCATATTCATATTAAATCAAATTAAGGGCAATACCCAATTAAACAAGATAAGGTGGGGATTTGATCACCCTTCCTTAGCCCACAAACAACCAACCAGCATCCTGCATTGACCTAAGCCTTTAATTTTAAAATCAATTAGACATCAACCCTAGGAACTCGAGCTCAATAGGATAAGGAATCCTAAGAGTTGAACCTGGTTAGGATAAGTTAATTTGACTGGTGTCTAGGAAAGTGGTTCAGGGACGACTGCGCCCGAAGGAAGGTGGTTTCTAATTGGTTCCATTCGCTTACCTGGTCAAGCACAATTGGTGTCTAAGGCAAGCAACGGGGGGACTCCCACCAACCTTACACTTACCTGGCTAGTTAATTGGCTAATTCTACACTTGGAGGGCTTGAAGGTGACCTTGACAGTTAGGAGCTGTCTAGATCTAGGATAACCCTTAGTTAGGATTGATTGACCAACTTGATTGCTTACCAACATCAAACCTAATTAAACCTAATTCTTCTCTTTCTTTTTCTTCTTAATTCTAGGACTCCTTAGGACCTCTTCTTTAGAACTCTTCTTTCTTTCTCTTCTTACTCCTTTAAAAATAAAATAAAATAAAATAAAATAAAATAAAAATTAAATTAAACTAACTAAAAAAATATTAAAAATAATAATTAAATTAAATTAAATTAAATTAAAATTAATAAATAAAAAAAATTAATTTATAATAAAATAAAAATAAAAAAAATATTCTAAATTTTTTTGAACCATACATTAGGGTTACACTAATACATGCATGGTAGGAAATCGCTTTTTCTGATTTAGTTGAACTTAATTGAATGGTTGATTCACATTAAACATAATAATCAAATGGCTAATATGAATCTAATAGTCCAAAAATTAGATAAAGTTGACCTTCTTGCTAAGAAAATAGATCAATTTCTAACCCTAGGTCAACAATCTCCTGCACAATTCACATCATCTTCTAATTATCAGGAGAATTATTCAATCTGTGCTAGTCCAACCCACCATATAAGTGAATATCCTATGACTGTATAATTTCCATATTTTATCCAAGAACAAGTTCAAGCTACTCAAGGATACTCCAAATTGATTAATGACCCATTTTCAAATTCATATAATTCAGATTGGAGTAACTTTAATTTTTCTTGGACATTCCAACAGACTCAGGCTCAGACCCAAATTTTACTTGAGCAAAATTATCAAAATTATGCCTATAATAATGGTCAGTCTAGTCAGTTTAACCAGCCATCATATTATAATCAGCCTTCATACCCACCTCCTCAACAGACCAATCTAGCTGATGATAGATTTAACCAACTTCAATAATTAATTCTAACTCAACAGCAATCTATCGCCAGACTAGAAGCTCAAATAGGATAATTAGTTGAGTCTAACATGAGGAGAGAACTAGATCAACTATCGAACCTACCAATTTCAAATAACCCACCTAATGACCACCAACCACCTAGATTAAATTATCAATCTAATGTTTCATCTAAGAATCTCCAATTTGAGAATACCAAAGTAATTCCTGAACTTAAAAGCTATAGGATTCTTATGGACCCATATCAAGACCAGGTGAGAGAGGCTAGTACTGATGCTAGCCAAAATGAAAATTTAGAGAAACTGGTTAGTACTGAGACTAACCACATAGAAGAACCCAAGAGTTTAAATGAGATAGAAATAAGGGAAAAGAGAATAGATGATTTACCCGAGACTTATAAACCTAATGTCCTATTCCCTTCAATCCTAGAAGCTGGTTCTTCTTATAAAAATCAAAAGGCATGTAATAAAATGTCAATGGAGTTGTTTAAGCAAGATCACATTAATTTACCTCCAGAATTAAAACCGCCTTTAGTCACCATTCCAGCACCCATTGAATCAAACTTAACTCCTAAAACTCCATTCATGAGCATTTTAGAAGAACAAATAGGAGTAATTCTTAATAAACATGGGTCTGAGAATGGAATCATAAAATATATCCCAAAAATTAATAGTGAATATATCAATAATGAAATTAAAAATCAACTTTCTGAGATTGGCAATCCAAAACCATTGGAATTTGTCAATCCAATATTCGACACAGGATAGTGAGCTGCATTGTGTCTAGCTGAAGACGGTAAACTTAGCGCTTATTGGGAGGCAACCCAATATTTAGATTTTATCTAATTTATCTTTTTAGTTTATTTTCTTTTTAGGATAATTTGAATAAGTTGGAGGGAGAGCTCAAATTTGTAAAGGCATGTGCTAGACCAAAAAAAAAATATATATATATATATATATACTGAGTTAGGTGTATTCTTCCATGTTCTTTATTACATCCTTTATTTTTTCTTCTCCATTGAGGACAATGTCGATTAAGTTGGGGGGAGAGAAAAAATAAAAAAAATTTTAAAATTTTAAGTCCTCGAAAAAGTTAGTATTTAGTATTTAGATACTTGATTATGCTTAAGAATCGAATTAAACTAAGCATTTTTAAAAAAAATTGATGCATAGATCAGAGAATCTATGAGATATTGAGGAATCAAGTATTAAGAAAATTCAATAAAGAGTTAAGTCTAGAACATAAAAAAATTTTTCTTGGAGCATTTCTAATTATTTCTACTAGCATCAAAGAAAAGTCTACTTTTTATAGGCTTGTGTAGGATAACTATACATTTCTTCATATAAAAATTTATTTTAATAAAATAGTTTCCAAGTACTTCTCACTGAGTAACCGGGCCTCTTTGCCTAAGCAAGCATTGAGTTTCACGTCAAAAGATGGGAAGGGCAAAGAAGCTCGTTGTAAAGCTAGTCTTAACTCGTAGCCTATTTGATTCGAGCTAGTAAGCCCGAGGGGTATTCTATACCTAGTTCCCTAAAGCCAACTGGTTTGGGAGCCATTGGCCCAAGACTCGCTACATGGATCAAATAGAAAGCTTAAGAAGTTAAGACACTCAATAGTGGTACAACGTTAAAAAAAAAGAAAAAAAAAAAAAAAAAGAAATATTGGTTTTCCACCGAGTAACCGGGTTCCCGTTGCCTAAGTAAGCAATGATATTCGCATCAAAAAGTGGGCAATATGAAAATAAAAATTAATAAATGAAGGATGGAAGTAGCAATACACCTGCCTATATGAAAGTTTAGACAAATCAGAGATAAAAGTGGAATAATTTAGAAAAAGTTCTAAAAAATTTAATATTCTTTACTTAATTTTTTTTCTATTGATAAGTATTAATACCCCAATGATATGTCTCATTTAAGCTCTACTGAATATCAATGGCCATTTTGAAAATTGCTTAGGTAAAATTCGAAACTCTAAAGTTAAAAGGTATTTAAAACTAAATTCTTTCTTTACTCGAGGACGAGCAAAGCTTAAGTTGGGGGGTGTGATAAGCATCATAAATTCACCAATAAAAATATTAATTTATTAATTAATTTATATTAATTTTTAAGAATTATTAATCAATTTATATATAATTTTTAAAAAATTCATATTTTTATTAATTAAAAAATTAATAAAAAATAATAAAAATTAAAAAATAAAATTTTATTATCAATAGAAAGAGCTCATTTTTTTGATCACAACGAAATAAATTTCAAGAAAAATGGAGCTAAAATGGAAAAGATATGAATTTTTAAAAAATATAAAATAAATAAAAATTAAATAAAAAAGAAAATGGCTCAGCCGGCTCCGCAAGCCGAGCCACCAAGCCAAGCCAAGCCATCAAAGCTGACTCAGCCGTTGAAGCCATCAGCCGGTCTACGATCCAGGCGTGGACCGCCAGCTCAGCAAAATCCGGCGAATCAGAGCCTGCCACGTGGTGGACCTAGACCCTTAAAGGGTCTACAGAAATTTATCGCGGCTCACAGGGCAATCTGGTCATTTCACTCGGTGACAGAAGCGTTGATTGGTTACGGTGTGCGGTGTGGCCGGTCTACGCGGTCCATGGGAACAGTGATTGTGCGATCGGACGGCTGCGGTTGATTGCGGTTAAGATCGGACGGTCAGCATTTTTTTCGGTTGCCAATTTCACTCGGATCACCATCGGATGGCAGCGCTTGATTCCAGCTTCGATCCGATGGTCCAGAATGCTCCCGACGGTGATCAAGACTCCCGAAGCATGATTTGCGGCCAGATTTCCTCGATGAAGCACGATCGGATGGCCAGAATTTAATCCGACCCGATCTGAGTTGATCTGCATCCGATTTTGATGATTTTTGGACCGTTGGATTCCTATTGAATGGCTGGATTTTATCAGATTTATTAGAGATGTATCAGAGCTATTTTAATTTGAATTTTATTCAAATTTTGATGATTACAAAGTTCATTAGTCCCACATTGCCTTTAGAAAAAAATATCCAGCCCTCCTAGCTCTATAAAAAGGACCCCAGGCCATCAAAAATCAATATCTCCGATCAAGGTGAAGCTTTGGTATAGGGTGAAGCCAGGCTATGGGTTAAAGGCTGCTTTGAAGCAACGGATGCCGAGAAGAAGAGCCGAGCTTCTACACCATCTTTCTGCCAATGCCGATCCAAGATCAGAGATCAGGCTATTTTATTTTATTATCTTTTTTTTAAAAATTTTATGTATTTAAATTCTGAAATTTTAGTTAATAAAAATTTTATTTTTGCATTTTAATTTTTTGCTTTTTATTTTTATTGCAATTTAATTTCTGCACTTTAAATTATTGCTTTGCAAGTAGATGCTAAGATCTAACTAGTAGATCTTAGTACCAAATTTAAATTCCTACATCTTTTAATTTTTATTTTCAATCTTCCGACTTCAATTTTTATTTCAAAATTCAAATCATTTTCTTTTTTTCTTCTAAAAAAAATCAAAGATTTCAAATCTAAAAACACTACCTTCCCTGTGGATTCGACCCGACTCACTACTATTTACGTATTTTCAATGATTTTAAGAAGTCGGATTAAACTGATAAACACGGTGTCTTAACGACAACATCGCGTTCCTATCAGTGACACATGGAAGGATGGGATTCGGCATCGTCGATCTATAATCATAACCGCTCTGAGGTTTGATTGACTATATAAGTGCCTTCTTCTTTCTTCTTCTTCACATTAGTTTGCTTCCTCTCTTGCTCTTTTTCTATTATTCATCTCCCTTGCTCGCTACCACCCTGCCTTGCTCTTTCATCGTCTTACCTCTGCTTGTCCTTCTCCATTTCGACTGCACCATCGAGTTCTCCAACCAATTTAGGTTAGTACCCCAACCTTCTTTTTTCTTTTCCCTCATCTTTCCTCTAATTTTTAGGATTTTTAGAGGTTTATCTATTCTTCTTCCAGTTTTCCTTTTCTTCTATCAATTTTTTCTTATTTTTTGATAGTTTCTTCGAACTTTTCTTGATTTGAAATGGCTTCCCCAAGTTTTGTGTGATCTTGGTCCTCTCCTTCCAAGAATTTGTCTAATCCAAATCCTTCTAATCTTAGTTCTATGGACAAGCCCGAACTTGAGGAAATAACTCGGCCAACCTTCATTCTTGAGACCATTGCATGTACCCTTTTTGCCGAAGACCTTTCTTTAGTCCGAGTTCAGTATAGGATCCCCTCCGAGGATGAATTGGAACTTCTTGGATCGGATGGCCAAGCTTGTGCCCCTCCTTTAGGTCATTTCTATTTGTACACAAAGGCTCTTTGTGCCAGGCTTAGACTCTCCATCCCTATAATTGTCATCAAACTTTTTCGTTTCCTTGATATATCTCTTTCTTTAGTCATTTCGAACTTCTTTCGCTTTATCGTAGGTTTCCTCATGCTTTATCTTCAGGCCGAGGTTCGACCTTCAATTTTTCTATTCTGGACCTTCTTTACCTTTAAGCATCATCATTATGCCAAGGACTGGTGGTATATCTTCCTCCAATTCAAAAAGAAGGGGCTGCTTAAAGGTGTCCCTTTCTCCATTCATAAATGGAAGAATAAATTTTTCTTTGTCTTGTCCTTCGATAGAGCTAGAACTTCCTCCTTGGAGCCAACTAAGAGACTTAGTTCATTAGGCTCTAGGCTTAGAATAGGAGGATCTTGATTCTGCCAATATCTTTAAAAATTACAAAACTCCCTTGCTGTCAACTTGATTGATGATCAAATCTTGTACAACCTCGGCCTGAGCCCAGCCAATCTTGAAGGTATAGACTTATGCTTTATTTTCTATTTCTTTGCTTTTTTCTAACTTCAGCCTACTTATTCTTGCATAGATGACTCCTGAGGAACTAAAGCAGCTAACTAAGGGACTTCGAGCCCAAAAAAAGAAGGAAGGTACTCTAGGGGAGACACCAAAATGAGTAAAGGTCGACAATCCAAGCTTGGCCATTCCAACCTAGGTAGCTTCTATCTCAAAGGATGCAGGTCCCCCACCGATCTCGACCTTGCCCACTAGGATCACAACTTCCACACCTCTTGAGAAGAAGATGGAGGTGGAGAAGAGGAGAAAAAGGAATATTATCAAGAAGGTCCAAAAGAATTCTGGTGAATCAAGTGGCAATAATGCCGACCTAGATCGAGCTTCCTTTGACGATTGGTGAGTCATCCAAACCCTTGATGGAGGGCTGCATCATCCAGAACATAATCAAGAGGATTCTTCAGATGGATGACTAGGAGAGAAAGAAGGACTCCTTTGTAGCTTTCCTTGAGATAGTCAATTCTTTCTTTTTGTACTTAGTTAAAGATATGCACGCTCTTCGGTAATAACATGTATTTTGTTGTTTACAGCTGGAGCACTATCTTTTTGCAAATATGGAGGCAGTAAGCCTCCACAAGGTCGAAGCTTTGAAGGTCATTGAGGTGGCCAAAGAGTACAAGGCCAAAATTGAACTGTGAAGGAGGTGCACTTTGTT